>JBBMOC010000155.1:177167-204706 GCA_037975185.1 Centropyge bicolor | reverse complement strand
TGTGTGTGTGTGTGTGTGTGTGTGTGTGTGTGTGTGTGTGTGTGTGTGTGTGTGTCTCTGGGCGTTCTGCCAGTCAGTGGAGATTCACTGCCAGCACTCAGCAGCCATACCAATGAGCCGAGCCGGCGTTAGCGCCACACCACAGCCATACTAATGAAGCCGGCGCTAACTGCAGCTCACCACCTTCATAAATAAGGCTAATTTGTATTTGCTACACCCCTGTCATACCAGTGGGAACAGTGTTGGCATTAGTTAGCGCTCATTCAGAATATGAATGCAGCTAACCTGCGCTAACACAGCGGGACCTGTGAGCGTGAACTCAGATCAGAAGAACGCCTCAGTATCATCAGCAGACATTACTGTCGACTCGTTAGCATCAGCTGCTAATTACTAATTGATCAATGAATTATTGCAGCTCTGTTTTGTCTCTCATCCTCTCCGCAGGTATATCAGAGTGTGCGTCGTCTCGCCGCAGGAAGTGTGCGCGGCCAGGTGTGGCGGCCAGTCCCTGGAAGTCGGCCTACATCAGACAGCACCGCATCGAGAACAACTGGAGGAGGGGGGACACTCGAGAACCGATGGTACCCCGTCACACTCAGCCGACCGCCGTGCATCTGATATGTAAACATGGAGCGAGTGTCACGAGATCTGTCCGTCTCCGTTTCGCTCTTGCAGGTGCTGAAAGGTCACGATGACCATGTGATCACGTGTCTCCAGTTCAGCGGCGACCTGATTGTCAGCGGCTCCGACGACAACACGCTCAAAGTGTGGTCGGCCATCAGCGGCAAGGTAGGCGGCGGCGGCGTGAGTGTGTCGGCAGAGGCAGACGTATTGATTATGGAAATGATGGTTTTCTGCTGCCTGAGCTCTGACCACACGCTGGTGTGTGTGTGTGGGAGTCAGCAGCCAATGTATCTACTATTGCTTTTACTTAGTTTTCTCTCCAGGTTGTGAGGTGCTGATTCCTTTCATTCATTTGTGTAAAGTTCAAACTATAAACCATGAATTTGTATGAAACCAGTGAAGGGGAAAGATGTCAGACATGAAGGTTGACTGAACATCTTCGGTTTGAAGACGTCACCTTGGACAGAACCATTATTGTCTAATGAAGACTGTGATGAGTCGATGGGTGGATTTATCAGTGTGACGCAGGCGCTTCATTGTTTGTTCCTGAGTCCGTCTGCTCCACGAGCTGGGTCATAATAAAACAGAATAGAGGCTGTAATGTAGGTCAGAATAAAATAGAATGGATGTGTTACACGTGTTGTGTAAGTGAAGGTGTGTCGTGGCCTCAGGCCGCTCTGTTCGGATCCACTGACTCTTTGCTTATACGTATGATATGAAACCTCGTATCTCCAGATGTTGGTGATGAAGTGGAGGATGAAGTTTTCCTTCTCCTCCTTCTGAAGCTGAATGAACTCTTTAAAGAGCCTGTTGGATCAAAATGCATCGACACAAAGCCGGGCAGGCGAGAACTTTGACTTTGAGTATCCAGCTAATATTTGTGTACTTTTACTGCAGTAAGGTTTTGACTGCAGTGGAGTATTTTCACACTGTGGTATTAGTACTTTTACTGAAGTGAAAGATCTGGATACTTCTTACACACACACACACACACACACACACACACACACACACACACACACACACACGCCGACTCAGTGTCTCTATCTGGTTTCGGTGGAACATTCTTTGACTGGACACACCTGCTCTCTCCTCCGTCTAGACCTGCCCTTTAGAGTGTGTGTGTGTGTGTGTGTGTGTGTGTGTGTGTGTGTGTGTGTGTGTGTGTGTGTGTGTGTGTGTGTGTGTGTGTGGGGAGAGTCTCCCTGCTCCCTGCAGAGAGACAAACGCACACACCCTCATCTGTAGCCCGCGGGGATGACGAGGTTGTGTCTCCGCTCGTCTCTGTAGAAACTCGATGCAGTTAATTGTGACTGATGTTTACGAGCGGAGGCGATGACAGTGAGACCTCTGCTGACGACCACAGCGGGAAACACTGACTTTCATCGAGCTGCTCCGTCTCCCTTTTCTCTCAGTTGCCAGGGCAAAGTTTTCCTCTGTTGCCGTGGCAACCACCACTACAACACCTTCAAGGTGAAACTGTATTCAGTGTGTGTGTGTGTGTGTGTGTGTGTGTGTGTGTGTGTGTGTGTGTGTGTGTCCTTCAAGGGTAGCTGTGAAAGTAGGACAAATATTGACACACACACTTTTAAATACACACATTCAGAGAACACACACACACACACACACACCAGAAACTGAGCGACATTTCAACTTAATTTATTCTTTAATTAATAGGACATTGATTAAATTGGTGGATTTAATTAGCAGCGTTACCTTATAAGGATTTTCTGGTTTTAGTTTTAATTGTCTTAGTTAATGTGATTTGTGTAATTATCCTAGAATTATGTGAAATTTCTTCACACAGACACGAGTGAAAACATGAGTGAACAGTCGTGAATTGATGACTTTAAAACAGTTTTTCTGTTTTGCATATTCTGGTTTTAACGAGATGCTGAAGTTTTTGATTAAATCTGTCATTTTTGATTCAGTTTAACTCATAAAACTGCTCAGTTCAGTACATTGAGGGGTTTTTTCATCTGTTGTGACTAAAGATTAAAGGGATTCAGGGAAGCTTCATTGTCTGACAACATCATCTCTAATCAGGCATCAAGTCATTCAGACGTCAACAGCAGAATAAATTGACAATATAAAGCAAAATATCTGCAAATGTTCCAGAGGTTCGTTTTACAGAACCTGTGGATCAGCTTGAAAAAAGCTCTGTCATCAGATTGTTGATGCTGTAAAACTGTAGATGAGCAACAGCTGAAGTGGCTGTTAATTATTTGATTGATGTCTCTTCTGATTTCTCTGTTTCCTGTCAGTGAGTTTTTATTCAACAGTGATGGACTGAAGATGTGATGGTGAAAGATGCCTCAGTTGCTTTTCTATGTTTTGGGATTTCTCTGTTGTTTCCTGTTCAGACTGGTCGTCGTCATGGTTACATGTATGACAGAATAAGACAAATTCATTCATTCTTTTATTCATTCATTCACGAGAGGGAGATCAACAGATACAACAGAGGCAGGACTCATGACTCAATCTCCAGAAACACTACATTTCCCATCATGCCACTGCTTTGCATCTTTCTTTAGACCCTGAGTGGAAACACATGCTTCTTTACATGACTGGTCTTCATCTGTAAAGCTGGCTTTACCGACTGAGCGTCATCTGAAGCTTTGTCGTCTCTTCTGTCTCTCAGTGTCTGCGGACGTTGACGGGTCACACCGGCGGCGTGTGGTGCAGTCAGATGGCGGCCGCCACGGTGATCAGCGGCTCCACCGACCGGACGCTGCGCGTGTGGGACGCCGAGAGCGGCGAGTGTGTCCACACGCTGTACGGACACACATCCACTGTGCGCTGCATGCATCTCCACGGCAACCGGTAAGACACACACACACACACACACACACACACACACACACACACCACTCACTAATTGCATGAACACACAAACAGAGACACAAGCACATCCACACACTGAACACACACATTTGCATTAACAGTGAACACAAGCACAGAAATGAAGAAAGTAGGTCACACGGCACAAACACGCACACACACCTGATTGGCCGACACCGCAGTGATGTCACGCCTGTCTCTCTCTCAGGGTGGTGTCGGGTTCGCGGGACACGACGCTGCGTGTGTGGGACGTGTCGACGGGCCGCTGCGAGCACGTGCTGACGGGTCACGTGGCGGCGGTGCGCTGCGTCCAGTACGACGGCCGCCGCGTGGTGTCGGGCGGCTACGACTACATGGTGAAGGTGTGGGACCCCGAGACGGAGGCGTGCCTGCACACGCTGCAGGGACACACCAACAGAGTGTACTCACTGCAGGTACGCACACACCTGAGCGGGGAGACGTGCTCCGGAGCTGAACTGTGTCTGTGTGTGTTTATTAATGTACGTATCATCTGGTGTCTTTGCAGTTTGACGGCGTGTTTGTGGCGAGCGGCTCGTTGGACACGTCCATCAGAGTCTGGGACGCAGAGACAGGTACTGTCTCACTGTGATTGAACATGTTTTTACAAACCACACATGTGGTCAGAACACTGAAGCTGACTGTTCACCGTCCAGGCGGCTGCGTCCACACGCTGACGGGACACCAGTCACTGACCAGCGGCATGGAGCTGCGCGACAACATCCTGGTGTCCGGGAACGCCGACTCCACGGTGCGAGTGTGGGACGTCCGGACGGGACAGTGTCTCCACACGCTGCAAGGTGAGAGTGTGTCAGAGAAAACAATGAGAGCAGCATGAAGGTGAGAGGCCTGATGACTCAGCAGCAAAACACACTGACATGAAAGTGTGCAGTCCTCCGGGAGAGAGAGGAAACAGGAAGGAAGGAAGGAAGGAAGGAAGGAAACAAAGGGAGCTAGGAGACGAGGGAGAGCAGGAAAGCATTTTCTGCAGACTGAGTACACTGGTAGTACTCGGATATTTTTACTTCATTAGGGGCTTGAATGCAGGACTTTTACCTGTAATTGAATATTTTTACCGTGTGGTATTAGTACTTCTGCTGAAGTAAAGGATCCAAATACTTCCTCTGAGGACCGTGTGTCTGAGTTTGTTTTGAGACTTTCTGCCTTCTAGTGGTCACTGAATGCAACTTCAAGTATCTGGCCTGTGTTCATCAGGGGGGCAGTTCTCAGACAGCGAGGTCACAGTGTGGTGATGTTTCCTTCAGGTCCCAACAAGCACCAGTCGGCGGTGACGTGCCTGCAGTTCTGTAGAGGTCTGGTTCTGTCCAGCTCCGACGACGGGACGGTCAAACTGTGGGACCTGAGGACCGGAGCCTGGCTGCGAGACGTGGTGGCGCTGCAGAGCCGGGGATCAGGTCAGGACCGCCGACAACCACACACACACACACACACACACTGTACGCTCACCTGTTCCCCATACGAGTCTAAACCAATCACACGTCTTCCTTTCTCCAGGGGGCGTTGTTTGGCGAATCCGAGCGTCCGACACTCGGCTGGTGTGCGCCGCCGGCAGCAGGAACGGGACGGAGGAAACCAAACTGCTGGTGCTGGACTTCGACCTGGACGACAGGAAGAAGGAGACGGACTGAGGGGGGCAGAGTGATGTCATCAAACAGAGACAGACATGATGAAGGTTCACAGGAGTTTATTTCAACTTTTTTTTGACCAATCTCAACTTTTTTTGACCAAAGTCCCGGCCGGACCCAACAGTCAGACAGACACGTGTGTGAATGTTACACTGCGTCCTGATTGGCTGGCAGACAAACAGACATATTAAGAGGACAGCTGGACGGACGGACCACTAAATGTGGATGATTGACAAAATGTCCAAAACTATAGAGAAAACAGTTGAAGTTTGACATGAAACGGCTGCTCTGACGTGGACGAGGCCAAAGTGACAAAATGGCTTCCAACATGGCGGCCTCGGCCTGGCGGGAGCTGCTGCGACAAATGAATGTTTTTGACGTAGTGACAAACTGAAACATGGATGTAAATGTTTTCTACAACAACGGGTGGAAATGGTTCAGAGGACAAGTTTGATGACGATGGTTGAATGTCACTGATGCGGAGGATCCAACCAATGGGAGTCGAGGACATTGACTTTTTCTGCTGCTGAACCAATGAGGAGGTCAATGTCGCTGTTTAAACGAACCAATCCAAATGTACCAAATCTTGAAGGCCGCAGACACATGGCGACTCTCAGAGGCGACGCAGACGGACGACGCTGCTTAAAGTCAATGTGAAGTCCAGTTGGCAGAGTGTCATGTTCAGTCAGTATTGTTTTCACACCAGAAGTCATTTTCTCAGAGTCTGGTGAAGTCGCTCGTCTCCGTCGCCTCCGATCGCTCGCTGTGTCCGGGCCCTGCAGTACTGTAACATAGGTGGAGCTGGGGCCGAAGCGCCGGCCTCTCCGGGGGCGGACCCAGAACCGGGGCTGAGGTTAAAGGTTCCTCATCCGGCAGATACGGAGAACTGAACCAGGAACCGGTTTAATCCAGCCACAGCCAGAGCCTCTAATCTGCACGAGTCCCGACAAAGCCTCGCCTTCACTCCAGCTTCACAGCCGCTTCGCCTCTGTGGGAGCAGAGCGTTGTTTTAAAGGCTGAGGAGGATTATTGTCATCAGTCCCAGCTGCCGGTCACCTCCAGCTCTCCTGCACACTGAACCACAGACCTGCACGTTCCTCTGCTTCATGCTGCTTTGTTTTCATCATGCAGATCCTCAGTGTTCCTGCCAGACGTCAGGCCACATGCAGAACACGTGGAGGAGAAACCTGCTCCTCCGGCAGCAGGAGGAGCACAGGTGTCAGTGATCAGGCTGCAGGTGGGTGAAAGGCTGCCTCACTGTGTCACTGTCACGCTTTACTGGGACACTAAAATATTCATGCTGAAAGTCACACCTGTGTTTTTCCTGCTATGACGGGTGAAAAAGGCCTTTTGGCAGGAAAACGCCGTTCGTCACATCTGTAGCTTTAACACTAAATCACTACATCACGCGTGGACTCGACTCGTCTCAGTCGGTCGACATCAGCTTTCTGTTCAATGTTTCCTGGAAACCTGCTTCACACGTTTCACTTTTCACCCCCAACAACTTCAGCACAGACCAGAAAAACCAAATCTGCAAGAAAATGAACCAACTTTGCTCCTAAACCTGCTTTAAATGAGTTCTACTCACTTTTTTGCTCATAATTTAACTTTCCTTTACAAACGTGCAGGAAGATCCATCGACAGAAACAAAGCAACGACATCTGAATCTGTGTGTTTTTGAAATTTCAAAAGGATGATTTCTCATTTTTTCAATTTCAAAAACTATATTTTTCACAAAATCCAAAAATATGAAAAGAAAATATAAGATGAGATTTTTGGTCTTTCTGTGCTTCCATGAAAGACTTTGATCCATCTGTTGTTGTAAGCTAAATCTCTGAAGGGTCACTCCTCATGTTCTCCTCAGCTTATGAAATATTGAAAAAAAGATAAATAATTTAAACTCCCCAGATATTAATCCGATAAGCTGTTGTTGCCAGGCAACTCCTCCAGCCAATAAGCAGAGATTTGGGTGATATTTCCCCCAGCAACAAGTGATATTTCAGGCTGGAAGAGTTCACCTTGGCAGGTGTGAGACTCCGGAGAGGCGCCGCCGTCCTGACGCCGTCTCCGTGTAAAATACTGTAAATACAGAGAGGATGTACATATTCAGCTTTTTATAAGAAGAAACAGAACATATTGTTGACGGTGGAGAGAGGCAGGAGGGACGGATACGATCAATAAAGATGAGTTTTATAAAGCGCTGAGTCGGTTTTCTGGTTCTTTCTCAATTTCTGAACAGAAGAAAAGAATTTTCCATGTTTTTTTTTTTTTTTTTGAAGCAAAACAAGATGCAGCGTTTCCAGATCTGTCCGTTCTCTCTCAGTGAAGCCAGAGGACGAACTGAAGCGGCTTCTGTTTTCATGGTATTTCTCAAAAATCATTAAAAAAAGATGAATTTTTGCAAAGTTAATCTGGAAATGGACAGAAATGGAGTTCAGTGATTTTAGAATCTGTGTTTTTTCTCATCGACCTGTTTCACAACACAGATGCATGAAGGCAGAGGTGGAAAGTAACTGAGTACATTTACTCCACTACAGTACTTTAGTCCAGTTCTGAGGTACTTGTACTTGTCTGTACTCTTCACTTCCAACAGGAGGAAGCGCTGTGTGTTTTGACCTGAGACAGAGCTCGTCCTCGTCTCCTTGCTCTGTTTGTGTTTCAGCGTGTGGGTGTTTGTGGGAGAACGAGGAGACGACGTTACGCAACAGAACTGGCTCTGATGTCTCGAACGAGACGTAACCTGAAAGACAGAGGAGGCGCTTTCATGTCTGCTCGAGCTTCATTGATAAAACTGATCAAACAAACGTTCAGTGGAGGCTCGTTCTGCTTTGACAGCAGCTCAAACTCTCTGGATCGCATGTGAGCGTTCAGCACATCTGGACTGTTGCTTCCTGCTGACTGAAACCACATGAACGAGTCTGATATGAGTTTCCTACTTTTACGACCTTTGTACAATAAAAGGTGCAACATGTGAGAGAAGAGTTTGATCTGCAGCTGCAGCTTCAAACCAGCTCCAACATCCTGAGAGGAATGAACAGGCAGAGAAGGTGTGTGTGTGTGTGTGTGTGTGTGTGTGTGTGTGTGTGTGTGTGTGTGTGTGTGTGTGTTGTAGCTGGCCCTGGGGGGGACTTACCATTGTGCTGTCAACAAGCTGCAAAGCCTCATGGGTAATATATGAGAGATGCTTTTTCACAGCAGGGTTTCATAGCAACATCTCATATTTCCATTTCTCCTTTTCTCCCTCGTCAATATATTAAAACTGGATTGATCCCTTTTTCTTTCACTTCCTGTTTCATGAGCAAAAGCTTGAGATGACAGATTTTGGATGAAATAAAATTCCTCCTCGCTGAATAATGAAACAGTTTTGTTAGTGAGTCACACAGATTCAGAACTAGTGGTTGAAGCTCAGATTTAATGAGTAAACATCCTGTTTTTAAATTCTACATGTTTGGATGTGAAGTCGTGCTCTGTGCAGCGGCTGCTAACTGAGCCTGTGAGTGTTGTGATGCTCAGACTCTGCAGACCTTCTTCAGGTGTTCTCCTCTGCCCACAGGAACTCTGTGTTCTCGCTGCGTGTGTCATCCTGTGTGTGCACTTCCTGCATGTTGACAACCAAGAGACTGATGACGTTTTTGGAGAGAACATCTTGAAAGGTTCAGACTTGGGTTTAAGGTTGAAGGTTAGATTGAGTTTCAGGTGGAGGTTTCACTTTTAGATGTGATGGATCGGAGAAATGTATTGTGTCAGTGAAGGTCAAGCTTGTGTGTGTGTGTGTGTGTGTGTGAGTGTGAGTGTGAGTGTGAGTGTGAGTGTGAGTGAGAGAGAGAGAGAGAGAGAGAGAGAGAGAGAGAGAGAGAGAGCTACAGGCTCAACATACATAATCAATCAACCCTCACTGTGGACCAGAAAAATAAAATATAGGTTACACACGCACACACACACGCCCTGCCAAACAAGCAGCTATGAATGTGTGTGTGTGTGTACATGATTAAAATGCCTAATAAAGTCAAAGAGAAGCACTCAGCCTAAGTAGCTGAAAGTAAAACACAATCAAAACATCAGGCTGGGACTCATTAGTGTGTGTGTTTGTGCAGACTGGATGTTCAGACTGAAGTGGAGTCTAATCCAGATTAAATGTGTTTCCTGTGTGAGACAAACACACACTCACCGATCGATGTAATTCAACTAAGAGCAACACTTATTGGCTGAAGCAGACTCAGTTACCACGGCAACCGAGACCCTCACCATCATCACGCTGCCCATCTATCCACCTATGTGTCCGTTAGTTATTACATTCTGTGTATAACTTGCCATGACACCGGACCGTGTGTCCGCTTCCTTCATGGTTCCTGGTGTCAGTCTTCATCCTCAGTTTCACCTTCCTCTGAACTCACTTCCACCACAGGATGGCGCAACAGGCTCTCTGACAGGCTGAACTGTGTTTCCTTCATACAGCGCTACGAACGTCAAGAAGGTCAATTAACATACAGCATATAAACAACAGCTCACGTGCGTCTGTCATGAGATGAGGAAGCTGCGTTTCACATCAAGACGTTTGGACCTTTAACTTCCAGGTAGGACGACTTTTAAACTTCAAAACTTTTCATTGTAACAGCAGGAAGTTTTTTTAGATTAAAAATTAATTGAATTAAATCGTGACTTTATAAAGTTAATGAGTGAAGCCGAGTGGAAGCAGTCTAACTTTAACATGTCTGTCTGTTTCATGCAGACTGAGTCTGAGCGATCAGATACTGTGAGTAAACTAACAAAGAGGAGAGATGAACAAACCCACACAAAGCAACATGTATCGTTAAGTGTAAACACGATGAGTGTAAACACGATGAGTGTAAACAGCACTTTCACTTTCACTTTTAAGTCCCTTTAAGCCTCAGCCACAGTTCAGACAGGGAAACACTCTGAAATGCAAAAATTCGACCTTTATTGTTGTTGGAGGACACAACTAAACTTTATTTCTGTTGTAACATTTTTCACAATTTTTCACATTTTTTCAGTGTCATGTGATGACGTGTGAAGCGTACGCAGTTACCAAAGACAGTCACTGGCTCGGTAAAGACTTGAGCAGTCTGTGTGTTTTAGTCTATGGTGTAAACACAAGCTGAACAGCGTGTGTGTGTGTGTGTGTGTGTGTGTGTGTGTGTGTGTGTGTGTGTGTGTGTGTGTGTGTGTGTGTGTGAAGTACTGTGAACCTCCCCACTGTGAGACGAATAAAGGTTGATCTTGATCTGATCTCTGCTGCTCTCTCACACCTCTGTCTCCATGTTCAGATGTGCAGGCTGATGCAACATGGCACTTTCACGTCACTGGATCCCCTTCCTCCTGCTGGTACAGACCATACAGACACTCAGAGGTAATTCCACTGCAAAATCCTTGAATCCAGAGATTAGCAAACTGATTACTAACCACCAGATTCAAGTTTGTTCCAGTCAGGTTTTCTAAATCCTTAAATCAATCATGATTTTTTTTTTTTTACATATAAATGACAGGTATGTGTGGTTAAATCTCATTATATAAATGTGGAGAGGTCGCTGAAGTTCAAGTTGAATCTGCTGCTGTGAGAGACCAGTTCACAGCAGCTTCATGTGCTCTCATGTGCAGGGGTGGATCCAGATTAATTTTAGTCAGGGGGCACGGAGGGTACAACAGATATTTTTGGGGGGGCACTGAAAAGTTATTTAAAAAATGAATATATGACCTTTTCATTTTGGACTGTTAACATTAAAATTATGATGGACATGTTTCCTTGTTTATGTGAATTGCAACAGCATCATCATCTGCAACATCTGCCTGTTATGTAAAACTTGTAAGATCAAGGATAGTATCCTAAGGCCAATTAAGTGACAAATATTTTCTAAGAACAACACTATTTACAACCCTGTCAAATTTCACTTCTTATAATGTTTACTGCCAATTATCACACATAAAATATAAAACAATACTATGTACTTTTAGCAACCAGATCTCTGCTGTAAACCATAAACATCAAAATGAGTACTACCCAATACATCACAGTGACAATAGCAATCTTTACCCTTGACTTGTAATAAACTATGTGCAGTAATGTACGTTTTAAAATAATAATAAAATACAATAACAATACTCCATATTCATAGATCATATATTAATGCACAGCTCAGTAAACATCATAGTGTTCTGCACAGAAATGAAAAAAAGCAGCTCCAAATATACTAGTGAGCAATATTATTTACTCTTAATAAGTACCTAGTGCTCAGCTCTGGTCTTTAAGCATTTTAGTGTTGGGCACAGTAATCAGTCTTAATCAGAATAAGCATCAGTATATTTTCAAAGTTCTTTTTTTTAAAGGCAAAAACACTTCAAACAACTGTATTTTGCGATTTCCGTGTCGGCAATGCAGGGTACCAATCAAAAGATCGGAAGAACGTCCTTAGTGCATTCAGTTGCAGTCGGACAACGAAGTTGCGTTCATGAGCATCGGAAATCAGAGTTTCAGTAATGTAAATTGCCAACGAAATTTTTTTTGGGGGGGGGGCGGGGGAAGGGGGGGCACACGGGGTGGCCAATCGGGGCCACGGCCCCCCCCCTGCCCCCACGGAAGATCCGCCACTGCTCATGTGGGCCGTGTTCTGGAAGTGCATCCTGACCTCAGTTAAACCACTGTGTCTCTCCAGGTCAACGTCGGTTGATTGGTTCATCTCAGCCAATAGTGGCAAGAGTTGGCGATGACATCATTCTGCCGTGCCGCGTGGAGCCTGCAGTCGATGCGTCTGACTGGCTGGTGGAGTGGGCGCGGCCTGACCTGAGCCCCGGGTTTGTACATGTGAGGGCAAACAGTCAAGAAGATGTAGAGGACAAACAGCCGTCCTACAGAGGAAGGACATCAGTGCTGAGGGACAGACTGAAGCACGGAGACGTGTCACTCAAACTCTCCAGAGTGGAAGTCTCTGATGAAGGAACGTACAGATGCCTGGTTCCTGTTGTGGGTCATGCTTTAGTTCAGCTTGTTGTCAGTAAGTCCCCTTTTAATCATTTCATATACAAATATACAGAAAGTGATTCAGTCTGACATGAGGACACAGTGTTCCGTCATTAACGTGTCTGAGAAGCTATCGTCCAAATTCAGTTCCAGGAAAGTCATATTTCCTCTCTGTGGCTTTCAGCTGCCGTCTCCTCACCTGTGATCCAGAAGAGCAGGAACAGCAGCGCAGTGGTTCTACTGTGTAAATCTGGAGGCTGGTATCCAGAGCCTGAGCTGACCTGGCTGGACGGACAGGGACACGTCCTCCCTGTTGGACGTCCAGAGACAGTCACAGGTCCTGATGGCCTCTACACTGTCAGCAGCAGAGCGACTGTGGAGAAGACACACGGCGGCAGCTTCACCTGTCGAGTCCAACAGAAGAAGATCAACCAGAGCAGAGAGACTCACATCTACGTTCCAGGTAGAGATGATCAGGACAGACAGACAGACAGACAGACAGACAGACAGACAGACAGACAGACAGACAGAGACAGACAGACAGACAGACAGACAGACAGACAGAGTACTTTATTAATCCCTTTGGGAGGTTCCCTCCAGGAAATTGGCATCTCCATCGCATTCTCATATATTGCACTGTTTAAATATAGAATACAAAGTATAAAATAGAATAGAAAAATAAAAATATAAAAATCTGAAAATGGACACAATAAATTAGGCAGTAGAGGCAGCAGGAATTTGAATCAAAATAGGCACTTGTAGGAGATCAACAGAAAATATGCATATGTGTATGTGTGTACCTGAGTGTAGCAGCAGTGGGTATGGTATGTTGATGGTAATGATAATGATAGTGCATATGGTAGTATAATATAATATAATATAGCATGTAATAGTAGTATAATATAGCATATACAATGTATAACATCCAAGAGTATAACATACATGTACATGTATAATATAATAATATAGTAGTGTAATGTGATGTACACTACACTCCACTACATATAATAGTGATAGCAGTAAAATACTACTAGTTAGTCATCATAATATAATAATAATAGTAATAATATAATGTGTTGTATAATAATAATACTATACTAGTATACTACACTGTGCTGTATGACATCAACAACAGCAGTGTCAGAAATAATAGCAGTAGGAGTAATGATAATAATAATAACAGTAATAGTGATACAGCAGTGACAGGCTTACATTTACCTTATATATATATATATATATATATATATATATATATATTTATATTTATATATATATTTATTGCACGGTGTCGTATTGCTAAACATTGAAACAGTCCAGTGATATTGCACATAGAGTTAAGTCCAGTTTATTGCACAGTCTATAGTCCCTCCTTTCTTCTGTTCGTCCTCCTCCCCCCCAGTGAGGAGTTGAACAGTTTGATGGCCCGGGGGACAAAAGAGTTCCTCAGTCTGTTGGTCCTGCACCTGGGGAGGAGCAGCCTCTCACTGAACAGGCCCTCTGGCTGCTGGTGACAGTGTGCAGAGGGTGGCTGGCATTGTCCAGGATGACCAGCAGTTTGTTAACAACAAACATGTATAATATGCTCATCATAGATAACATGCTGTTCACTGATTCATCACGTCAATTAATATCTTCACAGTCCTGTCGCCATATGTGAAATGCCTCCTGGTTCCAGGCCTGATCTGCATCCTGCTGTGTGCTGCAGCGACAGTGCGTGAATGGAGAATGAGGTATTAGTTTGTCTTGTTTAAACATCAGGCTTCTTTCACTATTTATTATTTAGTTTAGCAAATAAAAGCTACTGTTTCACTCTCCAGGAACAAGACTGAGTGCCATGCATGTAAGAGATGTGCCAGGACCTTTGGACGAACAACTGCAGAAACCAGCGTGTGAAGACTGAGAGTGGAGCAATGTACATAAAGATATCAGCGTTAAGTTGACGGAAGGTTTGTATCCAGTCATCCGTCAGCACTCGACACTGGTTTCCTTCAGCCGTGAAGACGAAGCAATAAATGATCTGTTCTGTGCTGAATTTAAATGAAGGGAAGACTGAAAACCAAAGGGCTCAAATAGACAGATGTGAAAGAGGAAGGTCAACAGGCTTCACCTTTGATTCAGCTCGTACTTGAACAAGAAGTCGAGCTTGTGCAATCTGAGAGCAGCTGAACCAATCCCACGTTTAAATGAGACTGTAAAGAGCGAATGTTGTTGCCTGTATACATGCATATCATCCCACTCCTGTAAATCAGTGTCCTCATGTTTTTCCTACTTTAACTCTATGTGACATGTCTTGGAGGAGGATTGGATGCCGTGTGTGTCACTGAGACTGATTCTGAAGCTCTGAAGAGCACTGATGTTTCCTAAGCTTTAACATCTGATTTGGTGCTGCCTCTTTTGTACGATGTACAATGAACTATTGTAATATTGTGATTATGCACTTTTGAAGTATGTGAATGTGAGAAAACTGAAAATCTTCTATGTACTTTTTTTAAAGGACTGAACTGTTTACCAAGTACTTTATCCACTGCACTGACATTTCTTCATTCCAAGATTATTTGTTCTAGCACTGTGGCACCTTCCACAGTCAAAAACCTGTGCTTTTACGGATTGTTTATTTTTATTGTTTTTATGTAATATTTTTATGTATTGTTTTATGGCTGTGTTGTTTTTTGTAGCACAAATAAAACACACCCAGACGGGTGGAGACAAACTGACTGGAAACTGGCTGTTTCCTGTTTGCAGGGGTTTTTCATGTGCTGCAAAGTCCACTTCCTCCTCTCATGTTTGTGAACACTCCTGCATTTTCTCACATGAATGTACTTCTTTTATTATTAATGATGAACCACAATATTGTTTCTGCTGTTTTTGAGTTCATTCGGTTCGTACCACCGCGTCACCTTTGTTATTATTACAACTGCAATCCTTGTGTTTGCTTCTGTAAGTCACATATTCCTTTTCCTTTTTCCATTAAGTCACTGTCAATTGTTTTCCATTGATGAACAGGTGAGTAAGTAAAGAAAAGAGCAAATATTGGACGCGTGATCCACTTCATTATGGGTAAATATATTGAGTATGTCCATGAAGGAGGAAGGAAGAAAAGGGGACAGTTGCAGTTTTCTAATTTTAGGACACATGTTTGGTAAAGCAAGACATAAAGAACACAGTAACTTCAACACTTCTCTCTCTCACACAGTGTTTTGAAACATATTTAATTCAATGTTAATAAGAAACCCTCAACAGGAGACAGCACGTAGGCACAGCAGTTTGGGTTTTGATCTCCCAGTTTCTGATTGTGTAAAATTTCTCACCCAAATTTTTTTGGCTTTTTAAAGATCTCTGTGTGGCTCCGGTGCTGTTCAAAATAAACAAATTCAGTGTTTACTGGCCACATGCAGCCAGATCTGTGTCTGTCTGTGTGAGAAACATGTTGCTTAACTTAACATGTTGCACTTTTTGTTTATTTGTTTGAAGTCGCATATTTAATATATTTAAATGGGGTTATATTCAATAAAGGCAGCTTCATTCAAAATACAAGTGCTGTATTATTGAAAAAAAAAAAGCCACATTTAACAAAACCTCAATGATGCAGTGCAAGATTCATCAATTCTGGAAACAAATCGACCAAATCTCAGCAGCTCCAGTTATCAGTCTGTGTCATTTTCTCTCTTCTGTGAGTCTCAAACTTTCCGGGATCACACAGAGGATCAGGTGGTCACATGTCAGTCCAGATCACCTGATCGTGCGATACATCATGAAGTCCACCGTGGTGCATCGTGGGAACTTTCCGATGGAGCTCTCCTCCACCGGCGTGTAGACTTTGATCTGCCGCATGTGCGTGTCTCTGCCATTCTGGTGGTTGGCCAGCACCGCGATCTGGATCATGAAGGTGCTGATTGGCTCATTTGTCCGCTAAAACACACACAATTTCATAAAGCATTTAACCACTAGCGGCTCTAAGGAATATTTGTGCAGTGAAAAACAGACATGAGTTTCTTACTTGATTCATCAGAGAGATGTGAATCCAGCCACTGGGCTCCACCATCTCTAACTGCTGCAGAGAGGAAGAGGAGCAGGAGAAAGTAGATCATTTGAGTGGAGATGAAACTCTTTAATAAACCTCAGGCAGCTGTGACAGTCGGAGCTTTTAGTTGACAAAAATATCATAAAGAGTTATTACCCTGATCTCCTGCAAGTTGTGGAAGTTGTTTCCCACTCTGACTGAGATCTTACTGGGCGTGTAGCTCTCATCTGATTTATAATCAGCATAAATACACAACATCTTCACTGTCGTTCTCCTCCTGAGCAAAACAAATGAAAACATCAGCAAAAACACACAGAAGCATCTTTACTGGATTCTTCCCCAAAGAAGAACAAACAGAACCCGACATTAAAAAGAATGGCATCAACAGGAGCATGAATATAAGACTAATGATGAGAAGCACAGGCAGCTCATCTTCCAGATACAGAGAGAAGAGAGAAGGTCTGATGGGCTGGAAACACATTCTACAATATTCCAAGAAATACAAAAAGAATTACTAATAGAATATATTGAGATTCCAGAATATTCCAGAAATCCCGAGTGTGAAGGAACAGAAGTCCATTTCACCGGAACTGGATGTTGACTAAGTGAGGCTGGGATCCGTCTGACTGCCAGTACGTCTCCAGGTTGTCGTCCCTCAGCTGGTCCACTCCGAAACCTGGACATGGGTGGAGGATCAAATGGCATCAGAGCAGATACATCACTCTGTATGGAACACAGCAGACTGTACAGTGCACTGGAGGCTGACCGGGTTTACAGGAGGACAGGGACCAGACCGCCTGGGAGCCGATCTCCCGGACCGTCCCCGTCCGCTCCAGCTGCTTCGGGTCGGCGCCGGGTGGGGTCTTGCTCGGGGTGGCCATCCTGCAACTACAGAGAAACAGAAAAACACCACTTCACTACATACTGTTGAAGTTTCTCTCGAAAATCAGCAGCGTCACACCAAACTCCCTTCAACTTTTTAACATTTTGATCTTTGCTTTAATAGTAAAAGATGTAAGTTAGTGACAGACTCAAACTTAAAAGCCTATGAGAATTAATACATCTTTAGAGGAAATTCGGTTTATAAGTGACAAATCTCTTAGCATCTCATTTCGCTAGCGAACAGTCACAAGTGCCAAATTTGTGGTTAGTATCGTGGATTTAATCAGTGTATTTTCAGGAAACACAATTAATCATTTAAACTGAAATTAAACGTAGAGCATAACGTTTCACTAATGAGCCGTTAGTTGTTTTCTTTGACATGAAAATAACATCAACATAGAAGTAAGCAAACAAATGCTCTAATAGAGTTTGGAGTGGAGCTCCGGCTAGTTGCTAGCTGCTAAGAGTTCAAGACCTCAAAGCCTCTAAAACTTAGTTTACGACAGAAATACAAATAAAACTTACAGGAAAGGTTAGCTAAAGGTTCTGATGTGTTGTGTCAGTGCATCAGACGAGGCTGTTTGACTCAATTAAAGTTTAAATCCGCTTTATTCCGCTGCAGCCGCTTCGAATCTCCCACTTCTGCGAGCCCAGGTCGCGTCTCAATGACGTCACCAGCACGTCGCACGCTGTGTGCGTCCCTCCCGCCATCTTTCCAGCCGGCTTCCAGCAGAAGAAGAACACGTTGCTGGAAAAAAGAAGTTTCACCCCGAATTACTTGTCTCTGAACGTCGTTTCTCGTCTGTTTCCTCAGAGCCGGGGAACGGGAGCCGAAGAGGGGTGAGCTTCTATCTTACCGCTCCGGATTATGTTCCTTTTTAGGGTCATATTGGCGTAAAACGAGCGCAGTTCAGCAGCTGTCAAAGTGCGGGGCCTCCGCAGCTAACGGGAAGCTAACTGTTAGCAACATCTGAGCTAATTCTTTTACTTAGCGCATCAGTTTAGCTTTAGTGTCGCTTTTCAGATCCACCCATCTGAGTAACGGTACACAAGTAGAGCTGATTGATAGTTTGACTGTGTTTTTAACACAGCTGCTGCGGCTGCTGCCACAGTGGCCTCACAAAGACGTTTTCTCCTGTAGTGAACGGATAGGCTCCAAATTCGCTTTCGTAATTTTATAATTAAACGTTTTCTTGCTCAATTTCAACAATATCCATATTCAAGGTCACAATTCAAGCTGTATTTTCAATCATTAGGATCCGGTGCTGAATTCGGCATATGGATGACTCACAGATCAGCAGGTTATTTAAGGACAAATCCAACTTTGGTGCTGCTGTTAGCCGCCGCCCGTCACGTTGCGTCTCTGCGTTTTTATGTTGATGAGACAATAACAGACTCTCCCTTTATACAATCCTCATTTTATTAATGTGTTTGTATCAATGTTTTAAATGTATGCCTTGTTGAAAAGGCTGAAACAACCAGATAGTTAAAGGCCTTAAATCACGTAGCACCAAGCATGTTTGTTCAGAGATGAGGCAACAATAAAATGCCAGATTTTTAAACGGAGTCTGGTGTGACTCACTCTGCTTACAAAAGACTGGACTGATTTACAGCAGCATCGTTCACGTCAGTTCATCCTCCTGAGGCCTGACATGAAATGTGCATGAAAGCCTGACAACATTAAGTTTGGTTGAGTCCGGATCAGGTGAGGCTGGTTTCAGGCTGTGCTGGAGGATCTGTGGGATCCTATTGTTCAAAGCAAAGGCTGTGCGTTTTTGTTCAGAATTGAATGTGTTGCTTCAGCAGAGTGAACAGTGAGCCGGTGGACGCAGGTTCGAGCCTGATCACTGAACCCTACATTTAAAAACTGATGGCTTTGACACCTGAATATCACATTTACTTGTGCAGATACGTTTTCAATCAAGTGAATGTACTGGATATGAGTGTCCTGGTTTAAAATGATTCAAGGTTCACACTTAAATAATCGTCTCTATGAACAGCTTTTCTCAAGATTAACCCACTTAATAACTCTTGTCCCCCCTTGTTTCTTGTTCAGCTCCACAGGTGCTAGCGTCCGTCATTCCAGCCCTCCATCATGGCGGATAAAAACACCAGGATCGCCATCGTCAACCATGACAAGTGCAAACCTAAGAAATGCCGTCAGGAATGCAAGAAGAGCTGCCCGGTGGTCCGTATGGGTGAGTGGTCATTAAATATTCAGACAGACTTATCTGTTCAAATGTAGACTCATTTCAACACCAAAATCTAATTTGTCTTCAAATGTGTGTGTTTGCAGGTAAACTGTGTATTGAGGTGACTCCACAGAGTAAGATTGCCTGGATCTCAGAGTCTCTGTGTATAGGTTGTGGCATCTGCATCAAGGTAAGACTACCTGAAGTCAGATTTCAGACTATTTCAGCTCAGGGGTCAGAAATCGTAGAATATTATCATCAGGATCTGGATGTGTCGCTCAAACAAAAACAAACTGGAAGGATTAACAACTATGATCACAAAATCTGCCGATATAATCTGATTGATCAGTTTCTACAGAATCATTGCAGCCGTGTTTTTGGTCAAAGTCCAGCTGTTCTGATCCAGTTTTGTCATCATAGAAATGTCCGTTTGGAGCGTTGTCGATCGTCAACCTGCCCAGTAACCTGGAGAAGGAAACCACACACAGATACTGCGCCAACTCCTTCAAGCTTCACCGGTACGCTGCATAAGCTCCTCCACCCTGTTTGTCTCTCGAGCCTGAGCACTAATGTGCTTTACTGAAGTAGATGGAGTATTTTTACATTGTGGTATTGGTACTTTTTCCACGACAGCTGCACTTTTTACAACCTCATTTTTTGAAGCAAACTGAGACCATGATGTGTTGATGGGTTTAAACGTGGGAGACTAACTCAGTGAATGTTGTGTAATTGTGTTGTAATACAAATGTGTGTGTGTGTGCGTGTGTGTGTGCGTGCGTGCGTGCGTGCGCGTGTGCAGGCTGCCTATCCCCAGGCCTGGTGAGGTGCTCGGGCTGGTAGGGACCAATGGTATCGGCAAGTCCACAGCTCTGAAGATCCTGGCTGGAAAACTGAAACCCAACCTGGGCAAGTATGATGTGAGTGTCTCCCCCAGAACACAAGAGCAAGGCCGCCATGTTTCTGTGACACTGATATGATCAGTGTTCAGAGCAGTGCTGTGCTGATGAGATAAAATATGGGTGTAGCTGCTCAGATGCCATTTTATTTTCTGACCAACCATCAGCTGAAATTTGTCTTTAATTCTCTTGTTTTATAATAAAGACTAAAGTCATTTAGGAGAAATGAGCATTGAGGTCAACTCCTTTCCTTCCGTCACTGCTGTGTCATATGTTTGTTGATGTGTTGGTTCTATATGTGACTGTGTGTGTTTTCTATACCAGAATCCTCCAGACTGGCAGGAGATCCTGACCTACTTCAGAGGTTCTGAGCTGCAGAACTATTTCACCAAAATCCTGGAAGACGACCTGCGGGCCATCGTCAAGCCGCAGTACGTCGACCAGATCCCAAAGACCGTCAAGGTAAATGAGTTCAATGCGTCCAGGTTTATTTGCTGAGTTAGTGATTGTGGACTGGTTGTAATTCTCTGTGTCTGCCTCCAGGGGTCAGTAGGGGCCATCCTCAGCAGGAAGGACGACACAGACACACAGGACCTGGTCTGTCAACAGCTCGGTAAACAGACACTCAACCAATAAAACCGCAGTCAGACAAACCCCTCGATACCTGTGACGTGAATATCCTCGTTTATTTTCTGACATTTTATTGACTGAAACACTGAGCATCAAATGATTGTTATTGCAGCTCCCTTAGTTTGAATATAATAAACCGTAAAACATGTTGGGACACGTTGTGTGACTGCTGTTTGTAACAAGTAAAATGTTTTTACCTCTTAAATAAAAATATTAATGTGTTATTTGAAGTTTTCCTGCAGTAAAAACAGACACACGACCCAACGTGATTGTTTTCATATTATCAATGAATCTCAGTAACATGCAGTCACAACTTCCGTGTTTGGGTTCTAAAGTCTGTGAGTGGTTGTTTTTTTCAAATCTTTTTGTTGTTGCCGGGCAGATCTGAGTCACCTGCGGGACCGGAACGTGGAGGATCTGTCCGGAGGAGAGCTGCAGAGGTTTGCCTGCGCCGTCGTCTGCATCCAGAGAGCCGACATGTGAGAAAACAAGCTGCCGCCGATGACACGTTGAGATTTGAACTTTGACCTGGCTCACACTGACAGTTGTGTCCTCTGGTTCTCTGCTGCAGTTTTATGTTTGACGAACCGTCCAGTTATCTGGATGTGAAACAGAGGCTGAAGGCTGCCATCACCATCCGCTCACTCATCACCCCAGACAGGTAAAACAACAACATTTAAATGGAGAATCGGTCTTTTATTCCTTTATTCCCTATTATTAAGTCTCTACGATACCGAAGCCGTGAAGTTCATTGAACACATCGTGTCAGAGCTTGTGCCAGATGTCGAAAACTCAAACATCATTTCAGAAAACAGGTTTGAAAGTGGAATAGACAGACAGACAGACAGAGTACTTTATTAATCCCTTTGGGAGGTTCCCTCCGGGAAATTGGCATCTCCATCGCATTCTCATATATTGCTCTGTTTAAACGTAGAATACAAAGTATAAAATAGAATAGAAAATAAAAATATAAAAAATCTAAAAAAGGACACAATAAATTAGGCAGTAGAGGTAGCAGGAATTTGAATCAAAATAGGCACTTGTAGGAGATCAACAGAAAATATGCATATGTGTATGTGTGTACCTGAGTGTAGCAGCAGTGGGTATGGTATGCTAATGGTAATGATAATGATCGAGTGCATATGGTAGTATAATATAATATAGCATGTAATAGTAATATGATATAGCATATACAATGTATAACATCCAAGAGTATAACACACATGTACATATATAATATATTAATATAGTAGCACAGTAATGTGATGTAGACTACACTCCACTACATATAATAGTAATAGCAGTAATATACTACTAGTTAGTTATCATAATATAATATAATATAATACTAATGTAATAATAATAATAATATAATATAATATGTGGTATAATAATAATATTATAGTATACTACACTGTACTATATGACATCAACAACAGCAGTGTCAGAAATAATAGCAGTAGTAGCAATAATAATAATAATAACAACAGTAATAGTAATAACAGCAGTGACAGGTTTACATTTACCTTCTATATATATATATTGCACGGTGTAGTATTGCTAAACATTGAAACAGTCCAGTTCTATTGCCTGTGATGGGGTCATATTGCACATGAGTTCAGAGTCCAGTTTATTGCACAGAATAAGAAAACAATGAGATAAACATGGCGACTGGAAAGACATAATCACGAGTATGATTTCCACCTGACACCAAGTAATAATGTGCTACAAGGCTTATGGACAATTAAAGATTTTACTGAAACATATTGAACAAATTATGACAGATTTGATAATAACACAAAGGCTTCCTGGACTCAGAGCTGTTGTAACATCTTCAGCCTCCAGTCACCGATGCTTGTGCTTCTCAGTCTCTATCCTTATTGTATGTCATTGTGTGTGTGTGTGTGTGTGTTGCAGGTATATCATTGTGGTGGAGCACGACCTGAGTGTGTTGGACTACCTGTCTGATTTCATCTGCTGTCTGTACGGAGTCCCCAGCGCCTACGGAGTCGTCACCATGCCCTTCAGCGTCCGAGAGGGTAAAACTCCCACCACACATACACATGAAGGCTCAACTGTAATTCACAACAACCAAACTGTGTTCATCTGTTCAAAATAATTCCATGTGTATTTTAATCAAAAACTAAGAAATGAGCTCTTATCTGTTGTCTTTAAAGCATTTCAGTTCACTGCACTTATTGATGTTGTGATATCAGTTTAAATCAGATCTCCCAGCTTTAGTTACCTGATTTCTAGATGCTCAGCTTTTATCTGATTTATTCTTCTTTATCCTGTTATTTCCTGAAAACAAGTAACGCCCTGCTTCTGACTGTAACATCTTTACTTCAGGTATCAACATCTTCCTGGACGGTTACGTCCCCACGGAGAATCTCAGGTTTCGGGAGACCTCATTGGTCTTCAAGGTGGCTGAGACAGCCAATGAGGAGGAGGTGAAGAGACTCAGGCACTATCAGGTCAGTTCAGCTCATCCTCATCCCCATGCTCTTGTTCTGGTTGTCAGTCAGGTGAAACTTTAAGTCACAAAGGTCTTGATGTACTTTGTTTTTCTTTTGGGTTCAAATGTTCCTGTTTTCTATAATAAGTGCAGATTCTGCAGTGTTCTCGCTCCACATGTTGTCTGACAGCTGCAGCTGATGTCTGACCTGCTGTTTGTTGTTCAGTATCCAGAAATGAAGAAGACGATGGGCGAGTTCACGCTGGAGATCAAAGGAGGAGAATTCACAGACTCTGAGATCATGGTGATGCTGGGAGAGAACGGTGAGCTGAGTGTCTGCTGCTGTGTCCACTTTATTAGGTACACCGAGCTAAATCTGACAGTCCTGCTGTAACTGCTCTGTCATGGAGGCTGTAAAGCTCCTCTGTGTTTGAACTGGAGGAAACGGATCAACAAGACAAGCAGACAGGGAGGAACAGAAATCATTCAACTGCTACTTCACTTAAACCAATAAAGCCAAGTCATAAAATCCATGTAGCTCCTCATGAGTTCACACACAGCAGGATCCTCTGCTCTCCTCATGCACAAACAGTGCAGCAGAAGTTGTCCAGTCATAAACCACAGGTGGATGTAAAATACCACAGATTCTAGATCTGCTCTTACTAGTGATTAAAAAAAGGTTGGTGTGTGTTTGTGTTTAATGTGCTGAGTGTGTTTGTGTTTGTGTGTCTGCAGGCACAGGGAAGACGACCTTCATCAGGATGTTGGCTGGAGGACTCAAAGCTGACGGAGGAGGTGACACACACACACACACACACACACACACACACACACACACACACACAGATCCAAACTCAGACGTTTCCCTGATGAGTCACAGGTTTTGAGCCAGACTCTGACCTGCGCTCTGTCTTTCAGGTGACGTTCCCATCCTGAACGTCAGCTACAAGCCTCAGACCATCAGTCCCAAGTTCAAGGTTAGTTACTAAAACAAGGTTAAACATGGAGCTCCATCTGACCATTAAAGGATCATTCTGCAGTGTTTGAAAGTCAGCACCAACCGTGACCTGTTTTCCTTCATGTTTCTGTCGTTGAGAATGAAAAGCAGCTTCTGATCTTTCACAGGAAACAGGAAGACAAAGCTGCAGATACTGATTGAATGAAATTGAAATGTTTCATCCAACCATAAAGACTTACTTGTCATAGAAGAGTAAGAAAACAGGAAGTGAAGATGTTTGTGGTGAAGGTGTGAAGGGTCTGTTTGTGTTTTCAGGGCAGCGTCAGAGCTCTGCTGCACGAGAAGATCAGAGACGCCTACACTCACCCGCAGTTCATCACCGACGTCATGAAGCCGATGCAGATCGAGAGCATCATAGACCAGGATGTAAGACACACACCGCAGTAATGTCATAGATCTGAGATGTGATTGATCTGTGGAGTCTGGAGCAGGTTCATCATGACTGTCTGAACTGAACCCCTCAGGTGCAGAACCTGTCTGGTGGTGAGCTGCAGAGAGTCGCTCTCACTCTGTGTTTGGGGAAACCGGCCGACGTTTATCTGATCGACGAACCTTCGGCCTACCTGGACTCCGAGCAGAGATTGATGGCTGCCAGGGTCATCAAGAGGTCAAACACCTTTTTTCTTCTGCCTCACTCTTTCTTCCCTTTTGTCTGCTTCTTTTAACCATAGACTGTATAAAATATGGACGTAGTGTCCGTGACGTCACCCATAGGTTTCTGAAGAGCAAAAATGAAGTAAATCGTAGTGCGTAGCCATCTTGCTAGCCTACCTCCGGTTACTCCAAATATGGACAAAGAGGTGGAGCGAGGGCGGAGCTGAGGCGGGTCCTATGGGCCGGCTGAGTGAACGCTATTGGATGAAAAAAGCTGCTTTATTCGAAATAATCAAACTAGCTACGGCTAACCAGCTAGGTTAAATGCTAAATATCGTTGCTAGCCGGCTAACCCCACGACGATCTCTTTCCCAAACTCAGTGACTAGAATTAGCCGGGGTGTCGCCCTTTAGACCGTCAGTGGCTAGTTGTCAATCAAAGTGGCGCCACTTAGATTGACAGCTATGAATTGTGCATAATGATGTATGCTGTATATTTTAAATGAACGCCTTATAAAAAAATTCGCTCCCCCCAGAGTTGTCATGGAGTAGAAAAACAGCTTATGGGACTAGAGCCATGTTTTGAACCAGGCTGTAAATATGTTTTTTTCTGTGGTAAAATCGGACATTTTAACATAGGGCTCAAATGTAATTAACTCCCTTCTGCAGCCTGCTCTAGTGGTTATTCGAGGAACTGCAGCTTTTTTGCACTTCAGCATTGGCTTCATTTTTCAGTGCTGGAGGTTGCCGCTTGCTTTTAACACAGCTCCGCCTTCACCCCCTCCCTCACTGTTTCCTCTCACACTGTCCTCCCTGCTCCAGCTGTCTGTCTGACTCGGTGTGTTCTCTTGTGCAGGTACATCCTCCACGCCAAGAAGACGGCGTTTGTGGTGGAGCACGACTTCATCATGGCGACCTACCTGGCCGACAGAGTCATCGTGTTCGACGGCGTTCCCTCCAAGCAGACTTCAGCCAACACGTGAGAAGCAGACAGACGTTTTAGAGACGCTGACGTTGACTGAACGTTCGCTGTGCTGACCACTGGTTTTCTCCTCAGTCCTCAGAGTCTGTTAGCCGGGATGAACCGGTTTCTGTCGCTGTTGGAGATCACGTTCAGAAGAGACCCCAACAACTTCAGGCCGCGAATCAACAAGCTCAACTCCATCAAGGTACAAACACAGACACTGATGTGGTGAAGTTCTTATCGCTGTGTGTGAACAAGCTGTCGTCACCACTCCACTCAGCAACATGTGAGCTGAAAGTAACAAACATCAAACATATACCAGAGCTGACACCATTAGCTGATTAATTGATTAATCATTGAAGTTGTTTTTAAGGAAACAACCTCTCCTCCAGCTTCAGCCTCTCGTGTCAGTATTTGCTGTTTTTCAGCCTGTTATGACAGTGAAATGAACATTTATGGATATTTGGAGTGTTGGTTGAACAAAACAATCAGAAGATGTCATCAGGCTAATTAATAATCTGAAAGTATTTTTTTATGCAAAAGCCTGAAAACTCTAAACTAAAAAGCTTCTCTAATATTTGAATTTGCAAACTGATCAATCAATAATTGGGTCGTTGGGTAATAACACCAGTTTTAGTAGTAAACTAAAGAAGTGCTGCAACTAAAGATTATTGTCATTATTGATGTATTATTGATAAACTATTAGAAATGATTAAATGAATGAAGACATCACTGTGTCCCAAAGCCCATGTTGACAGTCAATGTTTTGTCAGAACAATGGTTGAAAACCCAAGGATGTTCAATTCACAATCAGCAGCAAAAAACCCCAACAAATTGCTTAGAAACACAATTAATGCTGGTTTTAGTCGTCAGACAATGAGATTTTCACACTTTAAGTAAAGACATGACTTGTAGTCATGGACAAACACTTTGATATGAGCCTTTACTGATCTCTGCTGGTGGTTTGAGGGAATTACATCAATAATGATTTGAGTTGAGAGTATGAAAAGTTAGCAAATAAATGTGGTTGAGTGATTGTTGACTTGTTCTGTGGGCAACAAAATATTGTTTGATTGTTTTTTTTGTTAAAAGTGATTGTTGTCAACTCACCAATAAAGTTGTATTTACAGAAACATTGTCCTCTCATTCTCACAGGACACAGAACAGAAGAAGAGTGGAAACTATTTCTTCCTGGACGACTAAAACGACTTCCTGTTTGACCAACTGTGACTTCCTGCAGCGCTTCGGGGCAGGAGGGGGGGGGTCTGGGTTTACCGTCAGAGAGCAGCCTTGACATTTACCACAAGAACCAGGCTGCGTTCAACAAACAGCAGATATGTTCAAATCATTAGAAAGAAAAGAAAACCCATCAGCCTTTGTGTACCGGGCTGCGTTCAGCAGCCAGCAATGTTGTGAAATGTTTCTAATAGAAAGTGCATTGCATTCTGTGTCAGTCAGCCTGAACATACTGGGCTGAATTCACAAGCCAGCGACATCGTGGAACATTAAGCAGCGTATTTTAACACTCATGCATTTACAACAAATGATAATAAACTGAAGCTACCTGACCCGAGTTTCTCCCTTCATTTATCAAGTCGAAAGGTCGGAACAGCTCCTGGAGCAGCAGTTCATCTTGAAGTACTGCAGGTAGGAGCTGACAGAGGCCACCTGACGCAGTATAAATGAAATACTAAATCCTGTCACCTCTGAAAGTCTATTTAAATCAAACAATCTTCAGATCACTTGAGGTGGAAGAAATACTCTTTTAAAGTAGTAAAGGCAACAT
>JBBMOC010000155.1:139487-157536 GCA_037975185.1 Centropyge bicolor | reverse complement strand
GGAGGAGCGTGAGGGGAGCTTGGGGTGCATGGTGTGGGCCTGCTGCAGGGGGAGGAGGTATATGTAGGGGGGGAACATGGGCATGCTGTAGGCCTGAAGACAGAGGGGTCACAATATGAGATGTTTGCATTACTGATCACTGAAGCTGTGCAGGTATCAATATCATTTCAAAATACGTCCTCTACAAAGCAGACGACTTTATTTTTCAACTGTAAAATGTCGTGTTCAGCTCACAATTCTTTAATCTCATCAAAAATGTTTATGTTTGTTAAAAAATCCAGTCGGGCTCGATACTAAACAAATAGTGATGCTCTGACGCGGCACCTGCTTTAGCTTTCTCACCGTCACACACAGTCATTTACATCATGCAGTTCTTCGTCTTACCTTGACACCCAGGTTGAAGAAAAACCTCAAGATGTTGACATCTGCAGAGGAAGACAATTCAAGCACTTATGTACAGGGACGTTGGCGTCGACACAACATTTCAAACAACCATAATGATTAATCTGCATCTATTTTGACTGTTTCAGCTTCTCTTGTCTTGTGTGACTGTGCGAGGGAATATGATGACATCACGTTTGGTTCTGCTGAACTGCAATAAGCACTTTAAACTACACTATAACTGAATCCACAGGAGAACTGTCAGGTTTATCAATAATAAAATAATCATTATTTGCAGCAGCACTGTTCTGAAACGCTTCTGTCCAGCTCACCTTGGGGCAGGTCTTCCCCCAGTTTGCTGGAGGCCATGGGTGGAGTCTGAGCCATGTCACCCTTCTCCCCCTGGGGGAACCCGGGGTACAGGGGGTCCTGGTAGAGCTGAGACAGCTGCTGCAGAGGAACGGCTCCTGGGATGGACTGGGGGTGAGGGGGGTGTGCAGACGGTAAGAGGGGAGGATGAGAGGCGTGAGGAGGGTTTGACTGCTGGTCGGGTTGAGGCCTGGTGTGCTGGCTGGGGGGGGCCGGGACATCTGTTTGACTCTGGGTGTCAGGGGTCTGGGATTGGAGAGAGGGATGGTTCAGGGAGGCGGAGAGAGAGAGGGAGGGATGTGGGACTTGGGAGGGGTGAGGAGGCTCTGCCGGCTGGATGTGGAGGTGAGGATGGGTGGCAGGCGGTGGGGGCTGCACAGAGGCAGAGACCTGAACTGAGGCCTGCGAGGTGTGAGGGTAGGAAGCTCCTGGAGCTGGCTGAGATGACTGGACCTGGGCCACCTCAGACCGGGACTGTGAGAGGTCCTGGGTCTGAGACTGGGGCTGGAGGTGAGAGGCCTGAGGGAGGGCAGTCTGGATCTGGGTCTGTGGCAAAGAGGCCACTTCAGTGTTGGACTGAGTTTGGTGCTGCAGGTGGGGAAGAAGGGGCTGAGGCGCAGAGGGCTGGGGCTCGGTCGGCATCGGGGGCATCAGGATTTGGCTTGGGGGCTGAGGAGGCTGGGTTTGGTTCTCACCCTGGGTTGATGAGGCCTGGGTTTGGGTCTGGGACACAGAAATCTGGCTCTGGTTTGGGGGCAGAGACACCTGAGGATGCATCTGGGACAGGGAGGCCTTGCTTTGGAAGGTCTGAGATGCAGTCTGGGGACTTCCAGTATTTGGCAAAGAATCTGAAGAAAGAGAGGAGACATGAAGATTCAAAGAGAGATTTAAAGTAAATTTTAAAGAGAACTCTGATTTCTTACTTGGAGTTTGTCCTGAAACTGGTGGAGCCTCGTGGACCTGAGCAGCACGACTGATTAGAGAGGACGAAGAGGCTGAGGAGGAATTCTGGGCTGAGGAGGGTAAGGAGGGTGGACTGGGGGAGTGGGGGAGAGAGGAGAGAGGTGGGGAGGAACGGGGGAAGCCCTGAGCAGCGGCGGGACAGGGAGCGATGGGAGCGATGAAAGTGGGAGGTGGCAGTGAAGAGGAAGGAGGAGGCGAGGCAGAAGGTGAGGAGGGGGCTTGAGGAGTTGTGGGTGAAGAGGCAGCAGGGAGTACAGGGGGGAGGAAGGAGAAGAGCGGGGCAGAGGACGGGACAGAGCCGCCCGTCACAGAAGCCTTAGCAGTCGGAGCAGCAGCTTCAGGAGGTGGAGGAGAACTCGGTGCAACACCAGCAGCTAAAGCATAAGACTGGGTGTTTGTTTTAGGCGTCGGGGCAGCAGAGGCGAGTGGCAGGCTGGAGGCTGTAGCAGCAGCGGCAGCCATGTTTGTGTTGGGCGTGGAAGCCTTGAGCGAGGCCAGCCAGGCAGGAGCAGAGTCCGAGTGTGGAGATGGACGGGTGGGGCTGGTGGGTGTAGTAGGTGAAGCCGTGGCTGCGGGTGGCGGGGTGGAGGACTTGGGTCTTTCGCCAGCAGAGGGAGACGGTGTTCTGATCTCTTCGACCGGACTCTTCTATAAAAGCACAGAAGAAAGACAGGAATTATTTCTCAAATATTTTTTTTTCAAGGATTTTTCCAGACAGGTGAGAAATGAGGACGTATGAAGAGACGACGCCTGCGGAGTCACCAGGCACATGAGACTCCAGAGGCTGCGTCACGTGATCAGCAGCACCATCACAGGTGATCACATGTCGTACCAATGAACGAAGATGTGATGAACAAACTCACCGTCTTGGCTCTCTGAGATCTTCTCCTCTCTCCCCCCTTCTTCCTCCCTGCATCACCCTGCACCCCCGACTGGCTCTGGGGGGTTATTTATGGAAGTGATTAAAAGGACTAAAACATCCTGAATCACTGAGACTAAATCTTTAAAAGAGAACAAGGCATGTGTTGTAGCTGTCACCCCGTTCAGGAGGACAGACTCTCAGCTCCTCCCCACTCACCCCGAGGGCCGGGAAGCTGTGCTCGTCTCTGAGCTGGATCTCCACCAACGCCACGTTCCTCTCCTCCTCCTCTTTGGCCAAACGCTGCTCCTCTGTCAGGCCAAAAGCAGACTCCACCAAACTCGCACACTTCCTATAAAGAAGGCACATATTATAACGTCGGTAAAACACAATCTGGAATATTTTGAACTCAAATGTCCAAATAAAAACCCATGAAGATAAAGGATGAATTAAAGCCCCCAGTAGAAGTACTGTCCACACTGACCTGTTGGTTTTCGACCCCCCCTGCTCCTCTGCGGTGGCCTGCGGGGGCCAGGAGTGCTGCTTCTGCACACGGCCACTGGAGCCCGGTGCTGTTGCCTGGGAAACAGAGGAGGATGCTGGGATGTGCTTCCCCCTGCCTCTGCCTTTACCCCTCTCCTCCCACTCTGAGAGGGAGAGAAAGACTCAGTCAGTTTACTTTAGAAAGTGTGTGTGTGCGTGCGTGTGTGTGTGTGTGTGTGAGTCTGTCCACCACCTCCATGCCCGTTGCTGAGCCTCTTGTCTCGGCTGACCACGGTGCTCCAGCTGCTCTCATCACTGGGAGGACGAAGGCTCCACAGAGGGACCTGTCTGATGAACCCAGAATGAGAAGAATCATTAGTTGCAGTTCTGAACAAAAGAAACAGGAATATTTTACACTGAGTTTAGTACTTTTATTATTTGTTTTACCAAGGATCTGAACTCTACAGTTCAGTGAGTGTGTGTTATTACTGTGACCTACTTCTTCCCCACTTCTTCTATGTAAACTGTCACTTGGCTGTTGTTGGGAGGAACCTCCTTGATGGTGGCGTTGTAGTTTCGTCCACCTCCATCAAGGCGAACCTACAGGTGATGCACACACACGTTCACACACACACACACACACACATAAATAATAAAAAACACACTTGAGGAAAGGTTGAACTCAGGACAGTGAACACACCACACTCACCTGACAGCGGTCCCCCACAGAGAACTGCATCCCAGCAGCCATGCAGTAGTCCATCTTCTGTTGTGCTAAAAGCAGAAAGAAAAAACATCAAATTCAGTTGTTTCTTTTTTTAATTTCTCTATCTATCTGCACTTTTTTCTACTGGTGCAGCTGCAGCACTTGAAATTCTCCTCTGGGGATCAGTGACGGTTCATCTTTTCTTCCTTCTTATTAAATACATCATAAGTCACCGGATCATTTTGCCTGAGCAGCACTTCACACTTCGACTAATCAATCAATCAATCGGCCGTTTGTTTGAGCAGAACTTGGTTCAATAAAGATTATTCAATGTGTTTCCTCAGTAGCGTCACCTCTCTTGGTCTTGTGCCAGACATCGTACTCCACGTTTCTGTACAGAGTCGGGTTCAGTGAACGCCTCACCCTCTCAGGCAGATGCCGGCCACGCCCGCGGCCCTGAGAGACACACACACACACACACACACACACACACACACACACACACACACACACATACACACACACATACACACACACATACACACACACATACACACACACACACACACACAGTCAGTCATATCAAGTTCAACAGCAAAGACAGTTCAGCAGGTATGTACAGGAGTTTGATAACATTTGTATGAAGTGTGTGTGTGTGTGTGTGTGTGTGTGTGTGTGTGTTACCCTGTTGTATCTTGTAGCTGTCGTGCTTGTTCCATTTTCCACCCTGCATCATAAAACACACACATGATATTTACAACTTTCCCATGTTTCCTCTCCGACTGAAAAGACATCAAAAAATAGTATTGGAGAAAATAATTAACTGGTCAATCAGAAAAAAAATGAAAAAATAAAAGGAAATTCAAGCAAGCATAAACTAGCACAAAGATGCAGAAACATGGATGAAGACCTGCGAGCTCCGGCCCCGGACACTGAGAACCTGACCAGTGTGCGTCGCTCGCAGCAGTTCAGCGAGGTCGCAGTCACACACAGGTGCAGGTCGGCAAAGTGTCCCGGGCACTAGCTTCTGTTCAACATGTTACTGACATGCAAGTCAGGAAATATGTAATTCAATTCAAGTGTTTGTAAGGAAGTCGGCAGGTTCCCTACCAGAGCGCCTCGCCAGCGTCCAGGTCAGACTCGTCGCTGCTGCCGCAGGCGGCCATGTTGTCGTCACTCAGGAGGTCATTGGGTCGGCCGACCCGCTGGCACAGACCCAGGAAGCTCCGGTCCACTTTAAACACGTCGTCATACAGCAGCTCGTACAGGATGGCTGCAGGAGACAGAGGGACACACAGACTCACAAACAAGCCAATAAACTGCTGCGATTCCGCACAGATGTTGGTGATGCAGATGAAATCCCTGTGACCTAAGAAGGCACAATAAAATCACTACGTCAGAAACATTTGATTCCTTTCAGCTTTGGGCTGTGAATAATAATCAAAGTTACATTTCTTAAACAAACCAGTTAAAATGGATCAGAGAGCTGAGAGAACACATGTTGCTGGTACTGATACTGCAGTTTCTCTGAGTATTCAGTGAAGACTATCCAAAGACAGATGCAGTCACTATATTTTTTTTACTACTGTGTGAGTTATATGATGATAATAATCTGCCTGCAAGGACATTAAATACAAGAGTTACAGTTTCACAACTGTCCAGCCTGAAAACGTTTGAGCCGTTTTTCTCAGCTTCACTGCTGCTGCTGTTACTACTCTCTGCCTTTGAGTGGCAGCACTGAGTCTGTCTTTACAGACCATGAAGCAGTGCTGTTCATTAATACCACGAAAACCACAGATATCAGATTGACAGCTGCCACAGTGTGAAGACAATGACAAAACGTCTGACAGTGTTCAGCAGAGATTCACTGAGAGCTTAATACAAAGTGAAAAATTCAAACTATTCACGAGGCTCATTTCTGTGGGAGAATTCACATCTTGCTCTTACAGCTGGGATTATAGACACTCACACTGGCAGACAGCAGTGCTCTTGATGTGGCTGATGGGATAAACGCTGTCGTAGTGATTCCCGTTCAGAAAACACAACCACACCTGAGACAGAAAAAAAGTTGTTCCAGAATGAAAAACAAGCTCAATCGAAACTCAGCTGCTTAATATGGAACTGAACTAACAGATTCAATAGTGGGAACAGACAGATGGAACCTGTGTTGAACTGGCTGAGTTCAGTCTCACCTTGTCCTTGAAGTTCTTGTCTGTGATGTTGACAGCTGGTTTGCCGGGCTCCTGGAAGATCAGAAAGTCCCTCCTACAGAAAGACAACATGAACAGAGACATGTGAGAAAAGCCTGATGACGCCTTCTGGCACATTTACAGTGATGTTAATAAACATTCTTTGTCTGAAAAGTAAAGAAAGAAAAGAAAAATATGATTATTCTAAAGTAAACTATCTTTGACAGGATCTTTAAGGGATGCACATTCTAGACTCTTACTTGTACATAACAGCCAGCGCACTGATCTCCACCTCTCCCACCCATTGCTGAAAAACAGAGAACCATAGATATGACTGAATTAATATTAGGTACTTATAAAGCACTGCCAGTAGACAGAAAAATATTTGAAACTAATCACAAAGTAAAAGCTCACACCTGTGGATCCTGAAGCTTGTACAGGTAATCCTCAAAGTCCCCTTCAGTAAACTGCAACACAGGACAAGAGACAGACAGGAGGGTCTCACATGTTGTTTGAGTCCAAATACAGACAAATTCAAACAGAACATCAGTGCAAATGAAGACATCATTCAGGCTTTTTAAAATCTCAATTTCTTTAAAATAAACTTTTTAACATTTACAGGAAACTGATTGAGTATTAATATTTGCAAACATTTGTCATTTGGGACAGTTTGATGCCTCCCACTTTGACCTTTGGACATTTGTTTGATGCCATTTTCAAGCTGACGCTCGTTCACACGCACACTTGTTTGTTTTGGCTCATAAGCCACTGTGGCCAATGGACGAAAGAGTTAAAGGATAAACCTAGTGATTTCCTATATTTTTCTTCTCCTTTATTTCCTCCTGTTTGAGCATTTTGCTGAGTTCGGTGTCCAGCCCTTTTAGGGATCTATTTATTCTTTTTTAAATAACTTGTGGACCTCGAACAAAAGGACCAGAATGCAATGCAGCGACATGATTGACCAACATCACAAGCACAGTTCATTAAAAACTAGTTTGCCTGTGAGTCACATTAATCCACCTGATGACACAGATCAGACTGAAGACAACCAGTTCACAGCCCTGTTCTGCCAGATGCTGAACGGCATTCTGGGAGACGTAAGAAGGGCCTGCTGTAGAGTGAGGTGAGTCACTGTGATTACATCACCATCATAAACCGTCATAAAAGCTTTTGCTTTCAATTCTGTTGTGAAACAAGTTTACCCAAACACGGAACAAAAGCTGCTGTCTCATCCCACAGCAACACAAATTATTCACCATCTTCACATCTCTCTCTGATACATGATCAATTACAGCAACATCTGAATCTCACTTTCAGCTGCTTTTAACACTTGTTCACATCATATACTGCTGCTATTAGTCCACTGATGGTATGTTTCTGAAAATTCAGAAAACAGTGAGAAATATCGGTGCAACTACCACAATCGCATTTGAAATAGTCAAAAAGAACAATTGTAATATTTTGGAGGTGGATTTGAGGTTATAAGGTAAAGTTGTGGTTGTTTTCAGCCACATATCAAGGAGGCTCTGAGGGGGCAAAATTGCTGATATTACTGATAAGTAGCTGTGATGAAGTTGTGTTTGCTCGTGGTATTTTCATAAAATATCCTGACTGCTCGGTGTCAGTCGACACTGTACATACGGCCTCGTAGGTCTCTCTGTTCTGCTTCAGGAACTCCACACATTTGGCTCGAACTTCAGTATGAAGGCTTTGGCAATGCAGCACCTAGACAGGGTCAAAGGTCACAGTGAGGACACACAATTAACTTAACAATTTATATCACGCAAGATAACTTTTGCTCTCTTGCATGTTTAACTAGAGATGACTGACAATAATAAGCCTCTGGACAATGTTAGGCCACTTTAAGGAGCAGTATTGAAGGACATGAGATGTAGAAGCTGAAACAGAGCAGAGCACAAATATTCTGAACAACACTACGATAAACAAATAAGTAGAGCTTATTTCTAAAGTAGTTCACTGATTTAACATGGTGAATAGTTGGTGGCTTCCTGCTCTCAACCCTGAAGCAACAGAAAAGTTTACAGAGACTCAATCTTACTAAAAACCCAGTCGAGGGTGAAGAGGTCAATTTCAAAAAGTTCAAAATTTAAGCATTTCAAAGCGTAAAGTTTATAAATGCTCACTGTTAGACTTCAAACTCTGCTGAAAACCTTCTTAGACAAGCTAACTTTTATCCGGCTACATGAGACACTTGCTAGCCTGCATGAGCACAACAAACAGACCAAACCCAGCTGCTCACCTGAGCTCGCTTCACCCGTTCAAACCTCGCTTCTCTCTACTTTACCTGCTCGGCGACGGCCCGAAACAAGCACGACCCGTCTTTGGCGATCTTCTTCCGATGCAAACCGAGCGACTTTAGGTAGCCGTCCATTAATTTCTCTGCCCCCTTCTCCTCATTACTTTGCAAGCTTCCGTCCATGCTAGCGGGGTTAGCCGCTAAAGCTAGCTGGAGAACTAACCTGCGTTTCACTGTTTTGACGCCGAGCGGTTAAAATCTTTAAACGCCGGCGACTAAAAGTTGTAACTATCAACCCCGAAAACAGTTAAAAATCCACATCTACGATCCAGCGAGTGTCAAAGACAAGAGCGGAGGTTTCTGGTTTCGTTTTCCAGGAAGCCTCGTTCATCCCGCTGAGCTTATTCCTGTTTGTCAGAAAGTGAAAGTAACTTTAGCTGGCAGTTAGCACGCAGGCTAACAGCTAGCAACACACCCCCTTCTTCTTCTTCTTCTCCGGCGTCAAGTTAAACACGTCACGTCACAGCAGTTCCTGTTTTTACACCTAAGTAAAAGTAGAAATCATAATTAAAAATATATATATTCAATATAAAAACACAATCAAGGTAACGCAAAGAATTTCAGTACACAAATAATTTCCACAGAAAAAAAGAAGTGACATTTCATTTAATGCAAAACAAACAACTTTCTGCGGCGTGTTTCCAAAATAAAACCATCCCTCCTATTCACATATGACCGCTTTCAGGTATTTACTATCAAAATAAAAGCCTTACCCCCTTGTTATACTTCATTTTAGAAGGCACACATATTGAATGAAACCACAGTAAGACTTTGTGTTTGACCAGGTATGTTTGATTTGTGGCGCAAGACTGTCACATCCAGGGAAACACATCCGAGGAAACACCGCCCCCTGCTGGCTGCACCAAGCTGCACAACATCACGGGGACCGGAAACAGGCACTCAGAAACAAATAGGATGCAGAAGAACAGAAATGATGTGAAATGAAAACTACCTAAAATAAATAAAATAACCAAGAAATGAATCCATAATGAAAAAAATCATCAGTTGCAGTCTGATATGAAAGTTCAAAATTAATTCCACCTCCAACAACTACAACAATGTGACCTCTTACATTCCTTTGATAACTAGTTTTGCTAGTGGATGGAAAAATCAGATCTTCCTTCCTGTCCTCCGTCCTTCTGTGGCTCAGCTGATCTCCTCCTCCTCCTCCTCCTCCTCTCATCCCTCCATCTCTCTCCCTTTTTCTAGCCGTCTGTGGTTCGTCCATCTCTTCCTGTCACACGCAGCAGTTATTGATTTGCAGTCGTGCAGAGAGGCAGAGCGAGGTCGGGTGTTGGCCACTGATCTGGATTCAGCTCTTCATCTGAGGGACGTCTTTTACTCAGTCATATGAGTAAGAATGATCATGCTGAATACGAACCAGAATTATTGGGAATCTCAGGGGTACATTGGTGAGCATGCAAAAACTCCAGCAGCAGGGGGCGCTAGATCTGAACCTGTTTGAGCTTCAGTGAGGAAATGCAATGTTGTTCGGTCCGTCCATCATTTTGGTTCAGACTGAAACATCTTTTGGTTCAGATATTCATATTCACCAGAGGATGACTCCTATGTATTTTGGTGATCCTTTCATTTTTCCTCTAGCGCCACCATGAGCTTTGGGCATTTGTGGTTTACAGTGAAATGTCAATGACTGTCAGTGGTTGCCTTGAAATTTGGTTCAGACATTCACCTAATGACTTTATCAACCTTACATCCCATTAGTTTCATCCACACACAAACCAAAGTGTAAAAGCAAATTTTGGTTGTGTGCTGGATTATTTCTCAGTCGAGTGCAGTGACCTCCTGGAGTCTTGTTTTCACTGTGAGGCTAACAGTTTCCCCCTGTTTACAGTCTTTATGCTAAGCTAAGCTAAGCTGCTTCGTAGTCACCATAAAGTCCTGAGAGTGGTGTCAATCTGAACATCTAACGCTCCCCAAGAAAGCTGAGAAAGGTATTACCTAAAATGTCTCACTTTTCTTTTCAGCCTAAAATTTTATATGTACTATATATATATTTAACTGCTGATGTCAGGTGCAGTACATTTGTTTGCCTCTTTAAATACACAGAACATTCAATACTGACGTGACATCCACATTAATGGCAGCCAACTGTCCCTTTTACTGACACTCTTTCTGATGGAAAATGTCTGAAAAGCACGTCTAATGGCGTCACTCTCTTTTTCCATCAGGCCTTGACCTTTGACCTTTTGATCAAGAAGAAAGAAAAAGAGAGACTCCCCCTCATAAACTCCTCCTCCTCTTTTATTTATCCCGTCTTTCTTTTTTCATCCCTTTGACCTCTTCTTCACTTGTACTTTATCTCCTTCTCACGTCCTCCTCCTCTCTTCTTTCTCACACTCTCTCTTCACCTCCTCCTCCTCTCTCACGTCTCATCTTCCTCCCTCCACACACCAGCTCTCCTTCCTCCCTTCCTTTTCCTATCCTGTGATGCCGTTTACCAAAAAATCTAATAATGACCTTTGTGTGCATTTTTTTTTGCCCTTCCCGAGCCTTCGCGCCGCCTGATGATTCGCCAGGCCTGGAGCTGCTCGCAGCCAATCGACGGGCCTCCTGCTTGCCGCCATGGAGACCTACAACATGCCAGGTAACCGTGGCAACCGGCGAGGAGGGGACAGGACCCATGGCGATTGACACTTATCCTCCCACTCATTTGGTGAGTGTGGTGTGTGACCTTCATCCCTGATTTCTCTGTAAAACGCCTCTCAAATTCTCCGTTTGTCTCTCATTTCTGATCCAAATCAAAGTGATTTTGCGCTCAGATCATTTCAGCTCACCATTATACAACTTTGTAGTATTAAGCAGTAGTAGTACCAGTGAGTGGTACTCCTACTACTGCTTAGAGGGAGTACAATCTGTGCACCAGTGAGCAGGTTAGATTTCTTCAGCGCCCACTCGTGCACTGTAACATGATCTCCCAGCACTCAGGCACGTGAGCGCAGTTGAGTAAAGACGAGGTGTGAGTAGAGGTGAGTCAGATGAAATCAAACTTTATTGATCATTGCAGCAGCAAACAGTAACAGGATACAGCAGAGAAAAACAAAACGTTAAAAAAAAAAGTCTAAGCAAATAATGTCAGAGGGAGACGATCTGAGAGGATCAAGAGCCTCAAAACACGAGGAGGTTTTTCTATTTCATGCTTCTTTGTGTGTATTTGTGTTTAAAATAAAGTCTTTTTATGAAACAGAAATCAGCTCTCAGGCTCTGCAGAGTCTAGCACCATTGATTGGAGATACATTTAGTGAAACAACACGTGTGCAGGTTTTTGTAGTAAAGCTGCTCTGTGTGGTTTGTGGGTTTCAGGTTTGGGTTTGATCGGCGTTGAAATCACTTCCTGTTTCCCTTGAAGGGTAAGAATTACCTCGACTGCACGTCTTCAGCCGCAAAGTTATTATTATTATCAAGTTACACCTTTTACATCTTTCCTGACAGACCACAAAAACAGAGGTGATTTTATTAAACCTTTATTTGTTGTAATATGGAAATTGTATTCTGGTTTTACAAATCTGTTTGAACTGGTGAGACTTCAGTCAGCTAGCAAGGAAGTTAACTAAGCAGCTTGTTAGTGAAGAGGTTGGAGGTTCGGAGAATTCGTTGCAGGCTACGAATAGTATACTTTATATATATATCACAGTTAAATGAAATAATACGAGTAACAAATACAGAAAATTGGTTTGAATCAGAGAGAACAGGGGAGATTTTCTTCTGTTCTACTTTTTGTCCGCTTTTCCCTGAATGTCCTTTTGTCAATGTGAAATCGAAAACTAACTAATTAAAAACTGAATCCAATTTTAGTTGTTTTACTTCTTTTACAACGGAGCGTGCAGCAGAGGTAAAGAAGCATTCACTACAAGCAAAGGTCCTGACTTTTAAAGAGTAACTTCACAGTGAACATGTGAATTATGGATTCGACTGGGGTTCTCCTCAGTGACACCTCACAGCCTTTGTAATATTAGAAATAACATTCATTCAAATATATATTTTAGCTGTTGAAAATTCCAGTCTTTGGCCCCGCCCACATGAACAGGAAGTGACATCAGCTCAGATCAGGTGGTAGTATTGAATAAAAAAATTGTGTGAGTGAAGCTGCAGAGAACGTTTGGCTGTGGTTTCTAACTTTTCCTTCATTGATGGACTTTGTTGTTTTATGAAGACAGTTTAAAAAAAGCTTAAATATTCTAAAATGATTATTTTTTTGTCTCAGAAAAACTACATATAGTGCAACTTTAAATTAAGACATTTTAGACTCTTAGGAGCCTCATGTAGTTATGTAAACACAAATACATTATCAATATACAACACAAATATTAGAAATATCATCACTGTCCTCCAGAAACCTTGTACCTTCAAAAATCCTCAAACTCATAAAGAGACAGTAGAGAATGTTTGAAGACTGATTTGACACGATTCATTGGCTGGTTTCCTTCCAGTGAACCTCATATTTTGGGTTTTACACTATTGGTTGGATAAAACAAGCAATTTGAATCACAGACTGTAATTTTAACGTCTAACTTTGGTTTGGATAATTGATCATGAAAATAGTTGTTAGATACAGACTTCAAACTAGTTTCAAATCCTTTTACTTGTAAGTTAATTTGTAAACGACCTGCTGGAGTCGGGTGGGGCTCCGGCCATTTTTCCAGGGCAAATTTTGGCACAAACTCTCTTAAAACAGGACGGCTCACTCCATCCTGATGGCATCTGCTCCTCCTGGTTATAAAGTGCTTTATTATCACTGCAAAAGCATCAGTTTTAACAAGCTATCAGTGGGTAAGAGAGAGGGCGAGATAGCTGGATTTTTCAGCTATGCTAGCAGCAGATCCATGGATGACGATGACTGAACTACCTCACTAAGTGTTCAGTGATTTGCCCTGTAATTTGGTTCAGATATGCACGATCCTCTCAGGTCAAACCTAAACACCTGCAGAACTGATGCTGTTCCCCTCAGCCTCAGCTGCACTTTGTGTTTAGTGTTAGCATGCTAAAATGCTAATCGAAGAAGCTGAACATGGTCAATATTATATATAAAATATTATATATATATAAAACTGCTCAACAGCGTGTTACCATTGTCACTGTGGGCATGTTAGCATGTCGATGTTAGTCGTTAGCTCAAAGCACTGTAAAGTACAGTCTCTCAGAGCTGCTAGCATTGTTAGCATAGCATTGCTGTTGTAGAAAATGTCTTTCTTGACACCTGAATTTTCTGCAAACATCACTGCATTCCAGAAGCAGGTGAATTTATTTCACCACCCCGGCTGATTTTTTTCCTCACCAGTGATTTTTCTCTTCAATAAAGCAACAGAATCCATAAGTGATCTTTACTGTAAAGCATTTTGTGTTTTGTGCGCAAAGGATTTTTTAAATGCAGGGTTTCTGAAGGACGAGAGAGACAGGCAATAAATATGTCACACAGTTAAATAGCTAAGAGTTCAGTGATTATATGACCGACTAAAAGCAGGCAGGAATGCAGCAAAAATCACGAGCATGATGCAAAAGTCGAATAAATTCAAAACGTTCCTTATCTGTGTGTTTTCAGTGCATTGAGCATAACAGTAGCTGATTGACATTCTCATACATAGTGTTGAGTGACAGTACGTACCTTGGATACATTATAGAGCTTTACATCCATCACTTCAAAAGTCCAGAGGATGGATAGAAGAGGAGGGGAGAGAATAGGAGAGGAAACAAGGTGAGGAAATGAAGAGAGGAGAGGAAATGAGAAGAGCTGAGGAGGAGAGAGGAAACAAGGAGAGGAAAGAAGGAGAGGAGGAGAGAGAAGGAGAATAAGGAAAAAAAGCATTTACAAAGAAGTTGTGAGACCAAGGTAACCAAGAAACGAGTGTTTGGTGGAGGAAGACGAGGAGGAGGAGGAGGAGGAGGAGGAGGAGGATGAAGGAGAGCGTGGTTTCAGAGAAATGAGTGTCGTGATGGGGAGGAGAGGAGACAAATCCCTCCACCCTGCCCGGTCAGAGAGCGCGGGATGAAGAGGAGGACGGGAGGAGGAGGGTGCAGCAGAGTGTGTGCTGGGCGGTGTGTGCAGCCGCTGAACGTGTTTGTTCGAACGCTGATTGTCTCCGTGCACGTACGACCGATGTGTGTGCACGTCGCGGCGGTGTTTGACCTTGCAGTGCAGCCGCAGACTGTCCCGCCGCTTGGCGCTGTAGGGGCAAAGGTCGCAGGTGAATGGCCGCTCGCCCGTGTGCACACGCACGTGCTCCACCAGCTTATTGGCTGTCCGCGTCAGGTGGCCGCACCGGTCGCACCGGTACTGGTTGCCTTGGCGATGACCCTGGAAGTGAACCAGCAGCTCCTGTTGCCCTGGAAACGACCTCTGGCAGATGCGGCAGCGATGCTCCGAGGTGCTATTCTCCGGCTGGGTTGCCATAGCAACTGAGGGAGCGCTGCTGGAGGCGGCGGCGGCGGCAGGAGGGGTGACGGGGCATCTAGGAGTCAGGAGGGGAGGGAGGAGTTAATGACACACACACACACACACACACATTCCACCAAACAGCAGAGCGGAGAGTTCAAAGGAAACAAGGAGAGAGGAGACAAGAGGAGAAGGAGAGAGGAGAGAGAAAACAACAATGTTAGAATATCATTTAATAAAGTCAGGATTTACAACTAAATACTTTTCATATTCATATCACATTTTATTCTTTCTCTCAAAATGTTTTAACTTTATTCTCAGAAATCTCTTATCAGATATTTCACCTGTCAAATATGAATACCTATCAGTCACACACACCTCATCTCTCCACTGGCTCCTATGTTCCCCTGTAGGTGCGTGTTGGTGTGAGCCCTCATCTCTGCCTCCTGATTGGTCGAGTGGTCACACACGCAGCAGTGCAGCGAGAAGGAGCCGTGCTCCCATTGGCGGTGTTCTGTCATGTGACTCTGGAAAAGGGCACAACCGTCTGTCTCGAACCCGCACACGTGACACCTGGAGGGGTGAGGGCGACAGGTAGCTTTAACATGTGTGACAGCAGCTGTGGTGACAGATATTTCACTTTCTAAATATTTCCTATCATGTGAAACGACTTTGTTAGATGTACAGTCAGTTGAAAAATTAAAACAGACATAAATCATAGAGGTGAGTTGAAATCTATTAAGAAAGTAGGAATAAAAAAAAAACTAAGACTAACAACTAACTGGTAAAAATGAATAAGATATGCAAATTAAAATGATTCATAAAGTAAATATTAAATTAAATTAATAATTAAAACCAACAGGTCACCAATAAAACATAATAAGACACGTGAGTTAAAACCAATAAAAGAAGCAAGAACAAACTAAAATATTAATTAGGACCTGCAGCCCAGATGACCCATTAAACAGTGTTTCATTTGGTTTTCATACGACTACACAAACAAGATATAACATTTTAATCAGTGAGCTTCAGACATGCTGGAAGGTGGACAGAGCCAGGCTCGCTGTCTTTATGCTAAGCTAAGCTAACCGGCTGCTGTAAACAGACGTGAGAGAGTTTTTTTAATGCTGACAAAATGTGGAAATAATTTTTAATCATTAATCTTTTGTCTCCTCACTTCTTCTTCTGCCTGTTTGATGGTTTCAGGGCTCAGGTTAGTATCAGCTGTGTGTGTGTGTGTGTGTGTGTGTGTGTTACCTGTAGAAGTAAGAGCAACCTGTGGTTTGATCTCTGCTGAGGCTGGTTTTGGTTTCTGTGAGAAAAGAAAAAAGAAACAGAGTCATTATTATTCTGCAAAGCGATTCATGAAATAAATCTTCCGCTGCTCCAAAATCTGCTAATGATGAGTCCCTGTGGAAGTTATTATTTATACACTTGTGTGTGACTGGAGACTGAGTGGTTGTTTAGTCGCTTCACTTCAGTACCGTCTTTATTATAAACCCAGAGGGCAGCGTGGTGGCAGCATGAATCCATAACACAGACAAACACCGTGCACTGAACCACAGCCATTAAACAGTCATGATAATAACAATGAGGCTGCATTAAAAACTAAATGCACAAATTCCCCAAAAGTGTTGATTTAATAAAGCCAGAGCAGTGGGTATAAAAGTGTGTGTGCTGCGGAGCTGTAACCACATTAATACAGAGGATGAAAATCACTTTCAAATATCATGAGCTCAGACACTTCTCTGTGTGACCACCAGGCTCCTTCACACAAGCTGAATTTGACCCAACTTTTGCTGCCTTAACCAATCAAACTCAGGCCAACACACACTCCTGCTAGATTACTTTGCTGTATTTCTGCTGTTCACCTTGTGATCATATGGCTGACAGATAAAACATATAATAAATAATCATTTGCATAAGGGTTATATATAGCTCCATCATCACGCATACAGTACATAACAATGAGCAAGTAAGGCACGACTCAGTTCTTGTCCTGACCCTGACTCTTTATATACATGAATACAAATCAAGCCTCTGCTCTGTTTCCTCCTGTTTTGCTTCAGGGTGTTAGATTTAGTAAATGTCTTCTTGTTTGTTTGTTTGACCTCAGGTTAGTCAGCACTTTTCCAGGAGACAGATTCTTTTGTTTGTTGTTCTGTTTGTTGCCCTGGTTCACCCTGACGATGTGCTGCCTCACTCCACTGTCACCATTCCACTCTCTGTGCTAACAGAATAAAGGCTGTGATTCGGGTACCGACCTTTCACCTTCTGTGTTGTGGTTCTGCCCCCAAAGACGGGGGCGTAACCAGCGGTGGAACAAGCACTCAGATCTTTACATGAGCAAAACACGCAGTCACACAGCCTGAAAACACTCTGCACGACTCTACTCTGATCGACTCTGACATCAAAATACACTTAAAGTACCAAATGTAAAAGAACTCATTTTGCATTGTGGCCATTTCAGAAATATAAATATAATATTACTGGATTATATTAATTGATGTTTTAATGTTGCATCTGGTAAATGTGCAGCTGATTTTAATTACTTTATATACAGCTGTATAGTTTGTGGATTTCTTACTGAGGATCAATAAAGTTTTATCTTAGCCTACAATAGTACATCATAATTTATTTGTTCAATATATTTTGCATTATTAATCTGAATCTGCAATGTAGCTACAGTTATAAAATAAATAGTAAAATGTAGTAAAAAAGTGCAGAAAATACTGTACAAAGTACCATAAAATGTAGTACCTCAGAGCTGCAGTGAAGTACAGTACCTGAGTAAATGTACTATGTTACTCTCCACCACTGGGTGGAGCACTACCCCAAAATCTTTTGTTGAACTACATGATGGATAATTGACCAGAGACAAACTGAGTGCATGCTAACGTTGAGTCTGCTGGCTCCTTTAATCCCTCCGCTCTGACTGACAGAGTCATTCTTCATTACTGCGTATTACACTGAGATTGGCAAGCAGACACGTCAATGACAAGCATAACACTGACTCAGTATATGATTACAAAAACACTCCCATGAGACAGTGATCAACATTCAAAGATCTACGCCTCCTCAAGCAAAACAGGAGCAGCTGATTTCTCACACAGTGCCTCTTTATTTTCATCTAAACACTGTGATGGTGTCTAAGTGCATGAAGCTGCTCTCACCAACCACTGTATCCGTGTGTGTGTGTGTGTGTGTGCGTGTGTGTGTGTGTGTGTGCGTGTGTGTGTGTGCGTGTGTTACCATGTGGAGGTTGCTGGGAGCTCAGAAGCGGGGAGGCGCGGAGTGGGTCCACATTCACCTTCAAAACAGGACTACACACACACACACACACACACAGAGTCAAAACAAAGCAGGTCAGAGGTCAGCTGTCTGCGTGTGCTCA
>JBBMOC010000155.1:114254-122056 GCA_037975185.1 Centropyge bicolor | reverse complement strand
TGTGTGTGTGTGTGTGTGTGTGTGTGTGTGTGTGTGTGTGTGTGTGTGTGTGTGTCGGGGTCTTAATCTCATAGAAATAGACCCAGTAGAAAAGAGGTTGGCCTGAGTCCAGGCACAGATACTGTCAGATAGACTGATCGATAGATTCTGTCGACCAAAGTTTGACTAGTTACTAGCTTGGTTGTATCAAGTGAGAATGTTTACACTGCATCAGCATCAGATACTGGGAGGGGCAGCTGGGGTTCAGAGGTCAGCACCAGGAGCTTTGATCTGATTGCACTGTTCAATCTATTTTCATCCAAGTGTTAAAGTCTCTGATGGACATTAAAATCTTCTGGACAAAAAGAAAAAGGCTTCTCCTGATGCTGCATCGGCTAAAGAAAAATAATAAATAATAGAAGGAGAGAAGTGTTTGATGTGGACGACTGTCTGGCTGCTCTGCTCAGAGACAAACCACACAGGAAGTTTTGCAAATGTTTGTACAGGTCACAATGATGCTGCAGCAGGTTGGACACTGTGGTCAGGTGAAAGAAGCAGAGGCCGTGAGAAACAGTTCTTGTCTCCATCTTATTCTGTTGTTTGATTATTGATGTCAAAGTTGGCTGAAATATTTTCTGAGTCTGTCAACAGAAGAGAAGTAGCTCCATAAGTGAAAAGATGCAGCCGAGGAGACATTTTGAAAAATTATCAAAAACAACTGATCGATTATCAAAATAACTGGAGATGAATTTTGTGTTAATTACGGAATTGATTTATCAACTTGTCTCAGCTCCATTCACAACAGGTCTCAGCTGGGACAGATATGAGACATCTCTGGATCCATCAAATCATCAAAGATCACAGTGTTTTATCCTGAGACAGTTACAGACGTGTGTTGGGGCTCCTGCAGATCTACACACTCTGGTTCTACGTCTCCCCCCTCCCTCCACATCCTGGAGCCTTAAATCCCTCCAAACTTAAACTCATAGTCCAGAGACTTTTCCACTCAGCAACACAAGAACTAAGCTGGAGGACAGTGAGGACGTGATTTACAGCCTGAAGCAGAAGAGGAGCCTTCAGTCGTCCTGAGGTTTCTGCTCCACGAAGGTACGGACGCTCATGGATACAATTCATCCACCCACCTGAGTCATTCATTCATCTAATGTCTGTTTAATATGTAACGTCTTACTAAGAGGAACATCCTGCTTAAATATGACAGCAACAGCAACAACAACAACAATAATAATAATAATAATAATAATAATAATAATCATTGTTGTGCTATTTTAATATTTTCATCGTGCACTTGACGATGACAGCTTGAATGTGTTCAGGAACATGTGCAACTGTTTTAGAGAATGATTTGTCCTTTTTGAAAAATGAAAGTACTTTTTTACGAAAAAACATTTATGAATGGGTTTTTGGGGCTGAGAGCAACAGACAGGCAACAGACGGGCTGAGGTTCCAGAAATATCAAGAGATGCAAGACAAAGAAATTCAGCAGCCTCGTTCTCTTCCTTCACGTTAAAGGAAAGTGCAGTGACTGGTCTCCACTGTCTCTCTGCTGTCACTGTGTGTGTAGAGATGCAGTTGATCCTTCGCTGTTTCAGGGTGGGCGTGGTCTTACTCTTTTTGGCTCCACCCACCTTGTCGTTCTCCCGAGGTGCCAGCCACGCCTCCTGTCAAGAGATGATTCCCGGCCACATCCGCGCTCAACCCCTGGACCCGCAGCACAGCCACGTCACCCTGCGCACGTCCGCCTCCTCCTACCTGCCGGGGCAGTTAGTGACAGGTAGAAACTGTAATAAAATATGATATAATACAATAACAATTAGCGATCACCTTACCTGCTGGGGCAGTTAATCCATCGTACTAACTGACTAACAACCGATTTCCACCTGCAGGGACAATCACAAGTGTGAGTAAATAGTTAACTAATGCACTGGTCAAGGCGTTCGGGTTATTTAACAAAAGTAAATAGACTTGTTAATTACATAAATTGAATTAAGGTTAAAAAACATGTTAATTAAGTCTGAAGGCCTTAACTATCTAACTAATGCCTTTAATAACTGACTGAATGAGAAAGTGTCACACTCAAAACGAAACCAAACCCATTATTTGAAAGTAGAATTTTTTTGAATTTTTGCAAAGTGCCTTCTTCAGCTTGTTTTAACTATTTTCTCTTCTATTGTTTCTCCATACTTGTGTCCTCAGTAACTGTCCGAAGCTCCCGCGACTTCATGGGTTTCCTGCTCCAGGCTCGCAGTGCGGAGGCGGCTGGGGGCCGGCCTCGAGTCGGGTTCAGGCCCAGGACCGGAGTCGGAGCCGGGGTCAGGTCTTCGAGACTGGGCCCGGTGTTGGTGGGAGGCTCCTGGACCCTCGCCCCCCCCGGCACACACACCCTGCGCTGCCTCTCGGAGGGCGACACCCTCACACACTCAGACAAACAGCTGAAACGAAACCTGTCGTTCGTGTGGAGGGCTCCTGACGCACCCATGGGAGACATCAGGTTCTAGTAAGTATGAGCTGACCAATTCAGGGTTGTAAATGACACCTATCAAAACTGCTAATGTGAATACTTTCTTTATTGTTTACAAATCTTTTTGCATAATTGCATCAACTTTATTCAGTGATGCACAAACCTCTTTGTCTGTCATTCCAGCATCACAGTGGTGCAGTCTTACTTTGTATACTGGGCAGGTATCCAGTCCACAGTGCTGCGTGACGGGAGTCGTGCTCCTTGGAGTGGGAGTAACATCACAGAGGTGGATGGAGAGAATTCAACGTTTGCACTACAGGAAGATGAAGCGCTGGCAGGTACAACATGTTAAATGCTAAATGTACAGATCAAATATCCTATGAAATATCCTGCTCCTGTCTGTCCAGACCTCATCATAACTAGTATCTTGTTCTTCTGTCACCTGTTGCCTCACAGCTCCCAGAGCTCATCAGGCATCATCATCTCAGGAAACTCCTCCAGTCCTGAAGATGAACAGCTCTTTGACTTCCGCAGCCCTTGGACTTGACAACCTGACGAATCAGACACTCAGTGAAAGGAATCAGAAGACTTCAGGCTCTCTTCGAAATGCTACCACAGGCAGGGAGACGGACACCTATTCAACTTCAGGATCCTTTTCAGGTGTGACTGAAGAGGCAGGCACTGACAGAGGAAGCCCTGTCGCTCATACCAAGAACCCCAAGAACTCTCTTTTCTCTTCCATCCACCTTCCTTTCACAGCATCTTTGTCCTCAGCTGAGATGAGACAGATGGAAGCTACGGCCACTCTTTTACCCAACATCACAATGCAAAACTCAACCAGTCCTCGTTCCCTTGTTTCCTTCCCCTCTCTGAAGCTTGGTAAGAAGGAAATAAAAGAAGCTCAGACAAACGTCCAGGATCCAAAGCCGCCTACTCTTCCTGCAACAACAGACACAACATTATATCCAGAGATCACCACCACAGCTATACTTTCAACCAATCACAGCTTCCACAACACAAATCTCCAAATATCCACATTCCAGAATCCAAGACGACCAATCCAGGACCAATCTAGTTCAGTAAAAGTCGATAGCAAGAGTAGTTCATCGCAGCCCTGGAAGAGAAATCTAACCAGCCTGTTGCAGTCCCATAATCCTTCCCTTGATCCTTTGCTCTATTTCCAAACTTCTTCATACAAGCCTTCTGCATCCAAACCTCTTCTCCAGTCCAAAACAGTTACAAGTCGGACCTTTCCCTTCCAGGCATCTTCTTCTACACCCATTTCCAAATCCCAAGCCTCTCCACCAAACCTCATTCTCCTTCACTCCTTTCTCCAGTCCCACGCAACTTCATCCCCCCAGCCTCTTCTCAACAAACTCCTGAATGTCCCATCCCGCTACCAGCCTGTCAGCAATTTACCCAAATATCATCCTGAAAATAGTTCATCTGAGCCCAAAACTACACAAAGGCAAACCAGTTCACTTCATCTTGAACTTATAACAACTGCACCTCTCAGCAGGCCTTCTCAACCTCAACCTTCAAACAGTTTTTCTCAAGCTCTACTCCAAACTATCTCAACTCAAACTGAGGGTCAGGCTACCCAGTCCAAATCTGACAAACTACCCCAACCATGGCCCCAGCCCCGTTCCCAGACTGGTGCACCACAGGCACACACCTTTGGGTGGAATCAAACTCAAACCACAGTAAGTCAATCCATAATCCCTCTGCCCGTCACATCAAAGATCAAAAGCATGAGTCCCATCTTCACCTCCACTCCCTCAGTCAGTCCTTTTCCTGCTTTGCCCCATACTTTGCCTGCCTCTTCTCTTGTTCACCCTGGTTCTACCACTCCTCCTTATCACACCAGAAGTTCAGTGTTCGTATTCAAGCAAACTTCTTTCACCCATGCCTCTTTCTCATCTTCTCACTCTTCCTCCTCCATGACGAACCAGCCGAAAACAGCTCCAGCCCTTTCTGATCTCCCTTCTCCTTCCCCGATCTCCATTCCTCCTCATTATCCCTCTATCCAACCCTCCTCACCTTCCCCTGTGCCATCCTATGTAACCTCTTCTACCACACCCTCCTTGAACTCCTCCCAATATCCATCATCAGCTCCCTTTATTTCCTCAGTCCCTTTATCTACTTCTTCCTCGTCTCCCATTACCTCCCTTCCGTCTGTCACAAGTTCAACCTTTACCTCACATTATTCTTCCACCATCTCCCTAGCCCTCTCCTCCTCATCCTCCTCCTCATCATCGTCAACTTCCTCCATTTCTTCAGCTCCTTCTCCCCCTTCACCTTCTCCTTCTTCCTCATCCATTTCTACTTCTACTGCAACATCTTCCTCCAACTTGTCTGCCACTTCTTCTTTGGAGTCCTCCCCTCACCCAGAACCTTCTCCAGCTCCCCGTCGCTCTCTCCATCACCCCCTCACATCCACCTCATCCCCTGCACCTTCTCAACAATTCACCCGAGGTCAGAGGTTAGCAATCCAGAATCACATCACATCATCTGACCCTGAGCCCAATCTCAACCTGCCAACACCAAGAATAATGGTTCACCCAAACCCGGAACCCCATCCAAACCTTGACCCATTCAACCTAAATCTTGGCCCCGAGTTGAAACCAAACCCTCCCAACACTGAACACAAACGTCCCTCCAAACCCTCTGGAACTCCAGACAAGGAAGGGAAGTATCCAGACATTACTCCCAGACACAGCACCTGGGAGCTGGGCATGCTTCTGGGCTGCTCAGCTGGCTTGGGCATGGTGCTGGTTGTCGGGGTAAGATACATGTACCGACAGGCCTGTGGCAAACGGACGGAGGTGACACTGAACGACCGGGACAGAGAGTATGGGAGAGGAGAGCGAGGGGTGATTCATGTCCAGGAGTGCGGAGACTTGGTCAGAGTCCGGAGAATCCGAGAGAACAGTTTCGTGCTCCTGGCAGAGTACGACATACTGGCATCACCTGGAGACTGAGGTTCAAGCTGCCCACACAGATAGTTTAGATACCACAGTGTTTGTTGAGATCAGAGCTGCTGTCAGGGCAGAAATAATCACACTGTTGATGCAGTGGTGCCCTTATTAACATTAGATTCAACTGAAGCGACAATATTTTGAAGTTCAACAGTCTGTTACTAACTGAGAGAACAGAAACTACAACTACTCCTGATATAAGATCTACAGACAAGGTTAGAATGACAGTCACTGTTTGGTGGACACATAGATAGAAACTGCACCAGTATGAGTGGGAGGACAGAGACACAGAGGCTGAGTCCAGCTCTATGATTGTTTGATGTATTTACATAGGATTTGCATGTTGACTAATAGAACTGACCAATGCTACATTTGTCCCACTGAGACTCATGCAAATGACCTTAGTCAACAAAGAGATCGATCTCAATCTGCTCATCACTAACACGAATCATTCCTACTTTATCTGTTTGTAAAATGTCAGGCTAAGTCACGTGGATGCACTTAATAATAAAACATGTTTTCAGTATTATACACTGTGTATTTCTTTATCTCAGCTCCTGTATCACGGTGTGTTCAGGGAGGCAGAGCTGCTTGTTTAGTCATTTCGAATCACGTGGTCTGGTTGGTGTGTTAGAGGTGGCAAAGGGCCTCGACGGTCTGTTGGCAGGACTCTCTCAGTCTTATTTTATCAGGACTTCATCCAAGTGATGTGACAGAGGAGCCATCTGTCCAAAAAAAGTTGGGTCAGTGATGTTTTTTTATTACTTTAGTGCAGGTTTTTACATTTTAAGTGATTAGATTTGTCACTTGTTTCATTCATTCTGCCACATTTATGGATTTTCACTTAAGATAGAATAAATGAAAGATAGAAAACATTGGTGGCTTCAGAGCTCTCTTAAACTCCATCTGAGTATTATTGTGTACAGGTGTTTATTTCCTTCACTCTACATCTCTAATGGGATGGTACATAAAACAATATTGTACGGTTGTTACAGCTTTTTTAAATAAAAAATGTTTGTGGCTTTCTCCTGCACGGTTAGCTTCCTGTGCCCTCCGTTCAGCTCTGCCTGGCAAACTAATATTATGATTGTGTTGTCTTGAAAATTCATTTACTCATTAATTCATTTCTTTCCAACCTGCTCCAAAGTTCTGTTCTTTCTGAACCGAGCCTGTTGAGGAACACGCTCATGTTGTAATAGAGGAGCATTGATTACATTCAGGGCTGCTTGAAGTAAGAAAAACAAATTCAAGGCTCTGAATCTCTAGATGCTGGTTCCTTAGTCATTTCAAGTCACGTGGGTCTGGTTGTGGGTTACAAGCGGCACAAGGTCTCGGGAATCTGCTGGCAGGACTTTTACCATCTTATTTTATTAGTACTTCATCCAAATAATGCGACAGAAGAGCCATCTGTCCAGAAAAAGTTCGGTCAGGGAAATGAATGAAGTGCCAATAATTCCCTGTGTGTTTTCCTTCAATTCGGTCAGAAAGGAAATATAAGGCTTTATTCCATATTGTATCTAAAGAGACCCTGAGGAGGAGCCTTGATGTGTCGCTGATCACATAGAAGGGCGTCATAAGTAAGGAAGGAAAACAAATTCAGGGCTCTAATCACAAGTGGTTCAGGTTAACATCTGGCTGCAGTGTATGATAAAGAAAACCTGGTTCAGAGAGCAGCACACTGACGTAGCACTGCGCGTCATAATTTCATATAATACTGGTATCGTATGTAAAAATACACTTGTACATTTAAATATTCATCTTTTTTTCTCATTGCCTTCGGAAAAAGTCCTGAAAAACTTGAATATTTGTGTGATGCAGACAAAAAACACTTTTTTTTTTTTAAAGTTGGTAGGTTTATTTCCTGTTTTACGTAAACCTGTAACAGATCAGACCCAAACATACGAATATCCCTCTTCTTAAAATATACTGGTGGCAAAACAGTCCCACTGTAAACAGACAGGCTGATTGTAAACTCGACGGCGGATGAAGCGTCATTTGTGCTGCAGAAGCTTCGACAGCCTCCATAATAACAGTGACTCCAGTTTGTTACAGAAGCATAAATCTCAACATTTAACATAAAGCTGAAATCGTCACTTGTGTCTGTGGATCAAACCTGTAACATTCTCAGTCGAAGCCAATACTCTGATAAGGAAGGTTGATTCTGGGACACAACAACAAGCTTGAGGTGTCTTTTCCATCTACATCTGGGCAGATGTGATATCTCTCAGTAAGGGCTCCCTCCACCAGCAAAAAGCCCAAACCAGACAGAACTGGAGAGGATTCTGCAAAACCCCTTTGATTATATCCAATGTTCTTTACAACATTGGCATTGAACCTAACTTGTGCACTGACAATTAGTCAATCAT
>JBBMOC010000155.1:104254-109254 GCA_037975185.1 Centropyge bicolor | reverse complement strand
CGATCTGTTTGTCTTCAGCTGACACAGACAAAACAAAGCAGTAAACAGACACGTGTATTCACACACTGCAGTATATTATAATACTACATGACAGTATGTATCAAATATGTGTATCTGCAGTTCTGGTGATTTTATATTTTTAGCCATGTTAGCAGAGAGTGCTTCAGATGATCCCCTCACTTCTCTCTGGGTTTCAAACACCACATACTTTCTGTCTGTGTCAGTGTCAATGTCAAGTGTTTCTATGCATTTATTAGTCTCACACATCTCCTGCTGTCTGTCAACATGTTGTGTGTGTTCCCTATATTTCCACACACACACACAGATTGTGTGTCCACTTACACTCAGCAGCTATGCTGTGGCCCTGGTGCAGCAGCGTCAGGGCCTCTCTGTATTCTGCGGCGTCCAGCCGAGCGTCAGCCAGCCGGCTGTAGATCCTCCACAGTGCTCGTTGGCCCCGGAGCCTCAGGGGCCGACCGGCTGAGTCCAGCCAGCCGCCGTCCTCTGCCTGCTCGATGCACAGCTGGGCCTGCTGCCTGGCCTGCTCCAGCTCACCTGCACACCGGACAGCAGGTCTGTTTGGAACGTTGCTGTAGTCATTTCTGTGTCCACATCCTGAGACCTCAAATCTATGCAAGTTACTGTGTCGCCCATGTGTGTGTGTGTGTGCACTGTGCACCTCGCTGCAGGTACAGCTCAGCCATGCATGCCCGAGCCTCCGCAGCAGCTCTCGAGCAGCCTCCGTCCTCTCTGTCTGCACAGCTGTGGTAGAAGTGCAAACTGAGCCAGAGATCCTCCGGAGCCGAGAAGAACTGACCCAAAACCAGCCGCTGCTCACACACCACGGACCAGGAGCCTGCACACACACACACACACACACAGAGGAAACACTGTGAGGGACAGCTCCACACTCTGCTGCTTCATTCTATCATACCTGCTGAAGAACAAATCTTACTGACACACCTGAATCTGACCAGTAATGGATTATAATTCAGAGCTAGACGACACTGACCAACCCACTGTGTGTGTGTGTGTGTGTGTGTGTGTGTGTGTGTGTGTACCGGTCCTTTCAGCCTGCTCGGCCCGGCTCAGGTGCACTCTCATGGTCTCCAGTTTGTCCCGCTGTTGGTCCAGCGGAGTCTGAAGCCTGACAGCTGAGCCTGGTTCAGCCGCCGCCCTCTGACCCTGATCCGCAGTCAGCAGGAAGAAGAGCTCAGAGAACGACCTGAGACAGAGAGAGGGGAGAGAGAGCTGCAGCTGTATATACTGTATATTGGACAGTATGACAGTGAGCTCTGGTGTTTCACTGTTGAAGTGAAACCTTCAACAAACTAATTTACTATATTCTAACTCCAACTCCTCAAAATGGAAACTAAGTTATAAACTCAGTTCCTGGAGTTAATTGTCATTGGAACATTTTAAAAGTAGCTTATAAAAACTTCCAAAAGGAAATGAGTGAGAGCGTGAGATACCTGTGGCAGCCCTCTCGAAGCATCTCCACACAGATGTTCTGCTTTAGACTGCTCCTCAACCTGAGACATGAGAGGAGCATGAAGGAAGATGAAAACCAGAGCTCAGGAACATCCTCGCAGAGTAACGTTCAGAAAACAAGTCACACTAAAATTAAACCTGCTTTTCTGCACATAGCAAGTTCTGACAGTGGAGGGCGCCCTACCCTCTACAACATCAGTACAGTGAGAGAGTGTGTGAATGTTTCCTGCTCATGTGTTTCCAACTTTCTGTGTTTTGTCTCGTGTCACGTTAAAAAACAGTCAACTGTTTTTATTATCACTGTCTCACTGAACTCACTGTGCAATTTCTGCCTTGGAGAGAATCTGAGCTGATTTATCTGATCCAGTTTGGAGAGACTCCTTCTCCTGCTTCATCCTGCTGACCACACACACACACACACACACACACACACACACACACACACACACACACACACACATTTCTTCATCAATTTCCAGATCACCTAAAGAAAAAAGTGCCTTAACTTTGATTTTTTTTTTTTTTTTTTTTTACTTTTATTCCACTTGTTTACTTTCTTTCTAGACCCTTTCATTCTGAGTCCTGCAGTTGTACTTTACCTGTACTGAGCACCTCTCCTCCTCCTCCACCTGTTGGTAGTAATTTCTGGTAGAAAAGGCTCGTTGAGCCGCTGTGATGCTGCTGCTGCGTTCATCTTCACCTGTCAGTCAAACTGAAGGAGAGAGAATCTAACAAGACAAACAACCATCATCTCCTGTTGGTTCTTTTAGATTCGATGTTATCACTTCGATTTCATGACCTCATACAGTTACAATTAAATTAATTAATATCATCCTCTAATGAACAGATTAACTTTTGTTGACAACATATTGAATCATCTGGTTTTAAATAGTCAAATAAACCTAAAGCTGAGTTAGCTTAGTTAAAGTTAAGCTAACTGTTAGCCTGGCTAAAGCTAACCGTTCAAATTGACAAAACTTCACCTCAAGCTTGGTTATTTTTAATGAGACCTGTGTTTACAAACCTGTGTTTGTCCAACGACACTTCTCTTTGTAGAAAAGGTTAAAAAAAAAAAAACAATATGTGAAAATCACCGACACGAACTTTGCTCTCCAAGTTTCCTGTGCAGCCGCAGCAGAGGGACGCTGTTACCATGACAACAAGTAACACGCCTGCCTGGTTCCATTCAGAAACACAGAATTACAAGACGGCAGTTTAAGAATACTCTGTTACAGCATGACATGAGGGAAGTTTCACTGCTCCTCTGCCACAGGGACATTTGGACTGGCAGTGCTTTTTTAGGCACTGACTATTTCTGTGACTAAGGAGTTTAGTTTTGAAGCATGAACAGTTTGGGGAGAGATGAACTTTTGCAGGTGAACCATGTTGTGCTGAACTGTCAGACTGTAATGAGAATGTAACTTCTGTTTCAATAAATGAGCCAAACCAGCTGTGAAAAGCTGTAAAACACCATCACAGTGCAAAGCAGCAGTTTGTGCAAACACAGTTTCAGATGTTGGAGGTGGTTTGACTGGAACGTTTCCAACAGCCGGGATGGAAACTCGCTCTGTGGTGCGAACGCCTCTCAGTCTCTTCAAAGAGTCACCGAGTTTCTAATAAAGTTTCATGTTGAGGCTGAAAATCAGCAGCGGCTGTTTCCTGTCTGTGTCACATGGTCACATTGATTCACTGCAGCTCGTTTCTTCTTCTCGCTCTAATTGGCTTCAATTGTAATTGTTCATTAAACAGCGGAGCTTTTGAAGAGAGAAGTGAGAATTAAACATGTTCTTTTTCATGATTCTTCCACTGGACTAATAACATGAAGTGTCGTTGTCATAGTTGGTGGTCTGACATCCTGACAGGACGTCAACGCAAACACGCTTCTGCTTCACATTAAAAGCTGTGAACAAACACAGTCTTTACAAGTGCGACATGTCTCAGCTTCATCTCAGCAGTAAACTCAGGAAACAGTCAAATAAAAAATCAACGCTTTATGATACAGCCTGTGTGTGTGTGTGTGTGTGTGTGTGTGTGTGTGTGTGTGTGTGTGTGTGTGTGTGTGTGTGTGTGTGTGTGAAGAAGCATCACACAGAAACATCCCTGCATGTTTCAAGTCACGTAGAGTCTTCATCTGTTTATCTCTGTGTTTACTGGAACAAACACTCTCTCTCTCTCTCACACACACACACACACACACACACACACACACACACACCCACACACACACACACACACACACACACATCTCCTCTGACTCAGTGACCGAGATCCGACAAACGCCTGCCAAAATAACAAATTTAGATTTGACACTGGGTGAATGTGAACTTTCTGGGGTCAAAGGTCAGATGGATTTACAGAAAACTGAGCTGGAGTCAGTTTGTCAGGAAGTGACAGAGTCTTCTGATAGATAGATAGATAGATAGATAGATAGATAGATAGATAGATAGATNAAACTTCTCACAGACGTTCGATCTGAGCATGTCAAACTCGCCCGCTGTCCGTGGCACCGAGCCGCCTCCGGGACCGGGGGTGGACCGTCTCATCCAGACCTCGGACGGAGAGACGCATCTGGTGCAGGAGACCGTGAACAAGGCTTCGTCCTCACTGGACAAAGGGAAGTCCAAACACAAGCTGGAACCCAAACATGAGAGGAAGTCTCCCTCGTCCTCGTCCTCGTCCAACTCCTCCGTGGTCAACGTGCGGCCGGTGACACCTCCGAGCTGCCTGCAGGCCACGTCCATAAAAACTGCCTTCAAGTACATCAACACGGTGCTGTCCTGCCTCATATTTGCTGTGGGGATTGTAGGAAACGCCACCCTGCTCAGGATCATCTACCAAAATAAAAGCATGAGAAATAGACCCAATGCTCTGATCGCCAGTCTGGCCCTGGGAGACCTGATCTACATCGCCATCGACATACCGATCAACGTGTACAAGGTACGAGCATCAGTCAATGGTTACCAGCTCATATTTAAGCTTTTACATATGTGTTTGTTCTGTGATGGGTTTCTCACTTTAGATCTATATTCTCCTTGACTACTGTAAGCATCATCCTTATACAGGACATTAGAAAATAAAATAAAAAAATATTATATATAAATATGAATAAATTCAAATCATGTCTTTGTTGTAGTTATGGTTTTCATCAACCATGTTCCTTCATCACTCTGATGGTAATACTGTGACCACACTGTGACATAGCATGAGCAGAAATGCATCGTGGGTAGAAAACAACTGTCAGTGTGTGTTGCGTATCTCAGTCAGGAGGTTGAGTGTCGCACTGATAACGGCAACGAAAATATCCCAGAGACACTGATAGAACCAGTGCTCAGAGTTAGAGACACTGTGATACTATGTCAGTGTGTTAATGCTGTGTGTGTGTGTGTGTGTGTGCAGCTCCTGGCCATGCGCTGGCCGTTTGCTGACAGTGTGTTTGGCCTGTTCCTGTGTAAGCTGTTCCCCTTCCTGCAGAAAGCCTCGGTGGGCATCACGGCCCTCAGCCTGTGCGC
>JBBMOC010000155.1:76754-99254 GCA_037975185.1 Centropyge bicolor | reverse complement strand
AGCTGCTGATCGGAGGCTCGCGCGGATCCACCGGAAGTGAGATGCGTTGCCTGGTAACAGAATCAGGACCGGAGGCCTGAATGAGCATCTTCATCCTGAACGGTGCAAAATCTTCTGTTATTGATTATTTATTCCATTTTACCTGAAATATTTTATCTCGTGTTTTCTCTCTATCACGTCTGCATTTTGTGTTTCAGCCATTTATTAGCGAAAATCCACATAAATCTGTAAAATCGGTGATTTTAAGCTAATTTTCATGTGAATTCTATATTTAGTGTCATTTCTAACACCATGATATTTTAATATTAAACCATTTAGTTTTTAATTCCATTCTCTATATTTACAGAAAACAACATTTACCTGTAGTTAGTAAATGTTTGATACTTCAACAATATACAGTGAAATATTATTGAAGTACCCACTGATTTTATTGAAATGCTCGAGTGATGTCTTGTCATTATCCTTAAATAATGTTCAGCTTTGTGCGAAAAAATATCCAACTTTAATGGATGACAAATGGGTAAAAAGACTTGATATGGTTGGGTGGTGTTGTGTTCATGGTCACCATCATGTTTTTGACAGCAGTATATTCAGTAGTTTACTTCAATGCTTCCTAGCTGCACAGAAAACCTGCACATGCACATATAGATTTAGAATTCAGTATCTTTCAGTGACATTGTTCTGATCAGTGAAATCTGTGCAAAACCTTTACATCAATTATTTTTATTTTTTACTTAACATTATTGAGCCTTTTCCTTCGTGAACCAAACACACAAAATAAAACTAATACAAACCACAGTGAACCAGATCAACCAAACCAAACAGATCTGGACATCTAGTTTCTATTTCTCGCCTGTTTTTCACACACTCTCCCACACACACAAGGTGATGCTGGATGATGCACCTGGTAATAAATGATACATTCCTACACAGTTCAGTCACATGACCTCACCTGTTCGTCCCCCATGTGTGGCGGGTGGTTCAGGATGTGCCTGTAGTCGATGCTGAGGGCGAAGCAGCCGTCATGCCGTGTTCCTGTGCAGAGTGGAGGAGGTGGATCCGCCCGCTGGTTCTGGTTCTCTACGCTCTCCTGCTGGTGGCCGTGCTGCCGCTCTGCATCTGGGAGCTGCAGAAGGACAAGGTGCACTTCCTGCTTCATCACCCGCGATGCTGAAATGAACTGCAGGTCACTCCAGGTCTGTCTGTCTGTGCAGGTCGGGACTCACAGCAAAGCCTGGTTCATAGCCGGCGTGTTTGTCTTTCTGACCATCCCTATTTCACTGTGGGGGATTCTGCAGCACATAGTGCACTACACCCAGCCGGAGCTGCAGAGGCCCATCATCAGGTGACTCTCAACTCTAAGTGTAGATGTGTTGACATTTTGAGCCATAACTCCACCATAATGTGACGTGAGCTCTTCCTCATTCTGCTCTGTCCTGCCCCTCCAGAATACTATGGATGGTGCCCATCTACAGTTTGGACAGTGTGAGTTATGATCACACACACACACACACACACACACACACACACACACAGACACACAGTGATCTGTTCTATCTGTCACATCACTGTTGCCGTCAAACAGACTGTAACTGGAGTCAGTGGGACAGATGTTACAGATGTTCACAAACACATCTTTCTGTGTTTTTGACTGTTTTCTTACACAGTCTCTTATCAGTTAACTCTGTTACAGTTAATGTCATGATCCTTCACCTTTCTTTCTTTCTCATTTCCAAATACTAAGAATAAACGCCTCCTATCTCTCCCCCCCACGCCCCCCCCGCCCAGTGGCTGGCCCTGCGCTATCCCAGCCTGGCCATCTACGTGGACACCTGCAGGGAGTGCTACGAGGCCTACGTCATCTACAACTTCCTGGTGTTCCTGCTGAACTTCCTCAGTAACCAGTACCCCAGCCTGGTGCTCATGCTGGAGGTCCAGCAGCAGCAGCCACACCTGCCGCCGCTCTGCTGCTGCCCGCCCTGGGCCATGGGAGAGTAAGAGGAGACGGGATATGGGCTCACAGTGTGATGGGTGGATGGATGTTAAAATGTTCCTCTCTGTGTCTCCGTCAGGGTGCTGCTGTTCAGGTGTAAGCTGGGAGTCCTCCAGTACACTGTGGTCAGACCTGTTACCACCGTGATAGCGCTGTGAGTTTCTGCCACGCTCAGAGTGTTTCACTGCACGACCCTGATTCCAACACAGCTGGTCACAGTTGTTACAGATGCTCTAAAAGGCAAAAAAAGTGTGAGTGTTGTTTCCTCCTCTGTCTGCAGGATCTGTCAGCTCTGTGGGGTTTATGACGAAGCCAACTTCAGCTTCAGAAACGCCTGGTCCTACCTGGTCATCATCAACAACATATCACAGCTGGTAAACACACACACACACACACACACACACACACTGCACTTCCTCTGCGGTCATGTGAAGACATTGGTTGTGGTCGTCCAGCACACTCCTCAGCTGAGTATCCTCTCTCTGTGTGCAGTTTGCCATGTACTGTCTGGTGCTGCTGTACCGAGCCCTCAAAGAAGAGCTGACTCCCATCAGGCCTGTGGGCAAGTTCCTCTGCGTCAAACTGGTGGTGTTTGTCTCCTTCTGGTGAGGAAGCATGAAGAGAGCCATCGGCTGCTTCTCCCTGTTTTGTGTCGCTGTAAATTAAACACATAAGATATTTTAGGATGTTGGTCGTCTAATTAAAAAGTAATCAACAGCAGAATCACTGATGTTGAACTGTTAGTTGCAGCTAATGGGAGAAGTATTCAGATCCTTTGCTCCAGTTTATCAGAGAAACGTCCTTCTCTCCTCAGGCAGGCAGTTCTGATAGCGTTCCTGGTGAAGGTCGGTGTGATCTCTGACAAACACACCTGGGACTGGGACAGCGTGGAGGCCGTGGCTACAGGACTGCAGGTACTCAGAAACAAGTTAAACCATATTGCTCCCTCACAGTTATGTGACCTTTGACATTGGATTTATTTGATGCAACATTGGTGACAGTTAAAGTTTCTATCTGTTGATGGATTTATTCTACAATCCCACACACAGACATGTCTGACGTTGAGATGAAATCTCCCTAAACTGATTGTTTCGTTAATACAGGACTTCATCATCTGCATAGAAATGTTCCTGGCTGCTATCGCTCACCACTACACCTTCACCTACAAACCATATGTGCAGGTAAACATCCATCTATCTGTCTATCGATCTATTGACCGATCTAATCTCATCCGATCATCCTCTCTGTCGATCTTTTCTTTCTTCCTTCCCTCCATCCAGGAGGCAGAGGAGGGATCGTGTTTCGACAGCTTTCTTGCCATGTGGGATTTCTCTGACATCAGAGCTGATGTCACAGAGCAGGTCCGCCATGTTGGTGAGTGTCTCTGTCAGATTAGTCATTATTGCGTTTGACAATTGCTCAATGATATATTCGGTGCTCTCAACGCCCCCCACCCCCAACAGGTCGTACGTTCCTGGGTCGTCCTAACAAGATGTACTTCGGTACAGTAGCTCGTCCAGAACACACCGAGCACACCGGCCTCCTCACAGCGACCTCCCAGGACCCCGTGGCTGTGGCGGCCACGTCGATGCCCTCCTCCCCCTCCTCGAGTGGGCGGTACCAAGGCCTTGGACACACCCCCACCCCACACTCTATCTCTGCCCCCGCCGGGTTCACTTCCTCTTCCTGGGAGGACGACAGCGACAGCTCTCCTCCTGAGGCAGGTGACACCCATTAACAGGGTAACACCAGTGGAAGCAGTCTCTCTCTCTCTCTCTCTCTCTCTCTGTCTGTCTGTCTGTCGCACAGCCGGGGGGAACTTCCTCTTTACACCCTTTGCAGTTTTCAAGGCTACTATGAACAAAAAAACTCAGATTCTGTATTAAAGTCAGAATAAAAATATGAAAGTGACGCTCGTCTTGTGGACAAGAAGCTAATTCGCGGATGGATTTTATCAGGACTAATCCAAGGAAACCAGAGAAGAGAAAGTGTCTGCACTTTGTGATGTCAAAGCCATGTTTGTTGAGAGACGTATTTTTTAAGATAATTTCCTGGTTTTAAATGTTTGAAATCTGTTTTTTGATGTCTAACGATGTCATTTTGATAAATGTATAAATGTAGCTCTAGCTGTTTGAAGGATATTTGATGTTTTCTTTATGAAAGATAACAGCTCGTTCATTCTACGCTCCCACGGTGCCGAAGAGTCCTCGAGCCAGTTTCACTATTTGTTCTGAGTCATAATAAAACAACTTGCCATATCTAAATACCAGAAACTGTGTCGCTGCTGTCGTATGTGTGGCTGCAAAAGCACAGGTGTAAATGACACAACTGATGATTTAAATCAATGGAGTTGCTTCAGTTTCAGGCTTCTACTGGTCACACTGGAGTCACTGCACTTGTTATTAGGATTTGTGTCCAGTAGGTGGCAGTAAAAGTCCTTTAAAATGAACCAGGATCTCCTCAGTTGTTTGAACAGTTGTGTGAGCACGGTCTGTTGATTTATTCAACACTTGTGTCTCATAACTAATTCCCTTTGAGACTTAAAAAAAAAAACTCTGTGAAGCTCAGAGAATCCACCTGAGGGGAAACAGATGGATCCAGTTTTTTTAAATATGTAAATATCAAACTGTTTTGCACTTTACAGGAAGAAGGAGGTTTCAGTTAACTTCTGTGTTATTATCAACTCCCACCTAAAACACCACAACAGTGACCACAGAGGTTCTATGTGTTTTAATAAAAAGGACGGAGGAAGGAAATAAAGGAGCTTCTGGACAAAGATGTAAGTAGTGATTTATGTTTGAATGAAGTTGATTATAAGATTTAATGAGTGTTTCATTGTTTTCTTTTTGAATTTGCTGAAACGACTGTTAGAATGAAGCTGTTGTTAACAGCAGCTTTACATTCATCCAGGTGGGTCCACAGCCGAGGAGCTTCAGGAGCAGTTCTTCATTCATGAACACAGAGGAACAGCTCCGGTTCACAGGTGGAGCTAGGTGGAGGCTGCAGCTGGATTATCCTCAGCTCACATATTCACATCATTTAAATAGTCTGTAAGACAAATAGAGACTGAATGAATTCACTGTGTCTGCAGCCAACAAGCCTCCCTCACTCTGTGTCTTTACGTTTGAACTTCAGACATTATCACAGTGAAACACAGAGTCATCAAACAGAAACTGCACCTGAAACTGCTGAACTCGACTCCGTCACACGAACACGCACTCTGACTGAGTTAACACGGACTCCACAAACCAACAAACGACAACTCATCTATGACGCAGCTGTGACTCACTCTGTTTTGATAAAGACTCGAAAACGAAAGTAAAAACGTTTCGATGTTTTCGTCTCAGGCGAAAAAAGCACGGGACAGTTTTTCTCTCAAAGCAGCCAGGAGACAAACACCTTTAAGGTAAGAGCGAGTCTGTGTGAGTGAACCTGCCACTTTGTGTGAGGTCGGATCAGCTGATCACTGTGCTGTTCTGTGCGGATGCCGTTTGTTGTGTTTTACACATCGACGCCATGTTGAAATGCGCAGTTTATAAGAGAAGGTGCAAAAGAGTTTTCACATTTTACGAACGGATCAAAAATCTCGCAGAAAAACATGTCTTATTCTGTGTGTTCAAACCTTAAGGAGCTTTTTCAGAATGTGACTAATATATAACTATAACTATATACATATATATTTATATATGTATATATATATATATATGNTATGATGTAATATTGTTAAACACATACAATTTTACGAACTGTATGTTTAAAGCTGAAAGTCATCTTGTTTCTCCCCTGACAAAAAGCACCTGTGCCGCCTGGGCATGTTTGTTATTATACATCACAACATTCGATTGGTTTCACTTTCACTCCTTCAAGGTTCAAAGAGGCTCTTATATGTCACGAAAGCAGCAGAAAAAGAGTATTTCTTTTTCCACTGGAAATATACAATTGAGACTATAGTACAGATTTCACCTTTAAAACCTAAATTTAAATTTTACATTTTTAAAATATAAACATTTCTAAGCAATTTCACTTTAGCCTGCCTTCCTGCTTTTGAAACTACACTTCAAATTTATTTTTTCTGCTCTTTTCTTTCTTTCTTTCTTTTTTTTTTTTAAAAAAAACAACATTTTAAAAATTATCCACATGTTAATATCAGTACATCAGGTAAAAAGTGTATTTAAAGAACTGGGGCTGTCTGGTGAATCAGAGATATATGGTTGTGTATCATCAGCCTAACAGTGATATTTGAGATTATGGTCACTAATTTGCCTACACGGAGCATGTATAGCGTGAAAAAGAATAGAGCCTAGAATGCTTCCTTGAGGAACACCATATTCAATGTCTTTGACACAGTTGCTATTTTTAGCTGAGAAATAGCAGTTTTCCAATGTCACCTGAGGTCTACATGTCATTTTTACTAATTTATTTATATGAATTTATTAAATGATCAAATAAATAGAAATGTGTCCTTTTTGTCTTCTGACAGTTGTGTTTCAGCTGCAGCAGTAAAAATGGCTGAGAAGAAGTTGAGGAAGCAATCCAGTTCTTTGTCCTCCTCTTCGAGTTTTGAGCTGCCAATCAACTCTAGCTCTGATATGTCCATCAGGTAATGTTGTGTCACAATGTCTGTTGTGATGAACAAGAGAAAAACACACTGTAAAAATATTTTTCCTCAGTAGGTCTATATATTACAGTCCTAAAATATTTGCTGTGTGGTGTATTATGTTTGTCCTATATATATAGGGGTGGGACTCACTAAAAATGTATCTAATTAAAAAAAAAAAAAAATAATCTAATTAATCAGAGGCTTTGTGATTAATTAATCTCATTTTATCACATTTTAGTAACACCCCTAATATATATACACATACACTGCATGCAGCTGTTAATATGCCTGTAGACTCTCCTCAATCAAACAAATCATTGTCTTCTCTTAAAAGTTCACAGACAAGTGAAGATGGAATTTCAAGTCCAGACTGTGCCTCTATGAAGAGCATGAGCCACCCACTCAGCTTTGGTGTTGATAAATTACAACGGTAATCCTAACTTTTGTGTACTATTAATGAATAGATAATACATTCATGTTTGTACATTATGGATGCGTTCTTGGTTGCTGAATAAGTTATACATACTGTATAATATATACAGTATAATCAGGGGCGGATCCAGATTAATATTAGTCGGGTGGCACGGAAGGTACAACAGATATTTTTGGGGGGGGCACTGAAAAGTTATTGAAAAATTAATATATGACCTTTTCATTTTGGACTGTTAACATTAAAATTATGATGGACATGTTTCCTTGTTTATTGCAACAACATCATCATCTGCAACATCTGCCTGTTATGTAAAACTTGTAAGATCAATGATAGTATCCTAAGGCCAATTAAGTGACAAATATTGTCTAAGAACAACACTATTTACAACCCTGTCAAATTTCCCTTCTTATAATGTTTACTGCCAATTATCACACATAAAATATAAAACAACATTATGTACTTCTAGCAACCAGATCTCTGCTGTAAACCATAAACATCAAAATGAGTACTACCCAATACATCACAATGAACAATAACAATCTTTACCCTTGACTTGTAATAAACTTTGTGCAGTAATGTACGTTTTAAAATAATAATAAAATACAATAACAATACTCCATATTCATAGATCATATATTAATGCACAGCTCAGTAAACATCATAGTGTTCTGCACAGAAATGAAAAAAACAGCTCCCAATAGACTTTCACAGTGAGAAATATTATTTACAATTAATAAGTACCTAGTGCTCAGCTCTGGTCCTTAAGCATTTTAGTGTTGTGCACAGTAATCAGTCTTAATCAGAATAAGCATCAGTACATTTTCATAGTGCAATTTCAAAGTTCTTTTTTTTTTTGAGGCAAAAACACTTCAAAACAACTGTGTTTTGCGATTTCCATGTCGGCAATGCAGGGTACCAATCAAAAGATCGGAAGAACGTCCTTGGTGCATTCAGTTGCAGTCGGACAACGAAGTTGCGTTCATGAGCATCGGAAATCGGAGTTTCAGTAATGTAAACCGCCAACGAATTTTTTTTGGGGGGGGGTGGGGGAAGGGGGGGCACACGGGGTGGCCAATCGGATCACAGGGGGGGCCACGGCTCCCCCGTGCCCCCACGGAAGATCCGCCACTGAGTATATTACCGGAGCGATCATGTCAAATCATTGTCTTCTCTTAGTAGTTCACAGACAAGTGAAGATGAAGCTTCGAGTCTAGACTGTGTCTCTATGAAGAGCATGAGTCACCCACTCAGCTTTGGTGTTGATAAATTACAACGGTAACAGTAACTTTTGTGCACTATTAATGAATAGATAATACATTCATGTTTGTACATTATGGATGCGTTCTTGGTTGCTGAATAAGTTATACATACTGCATAATATATACAGTATATTACCAGTGCGATCATGTCAAATCATTGTCTTCTCTTAGTAGTTCACAGGCAAGTGAAGATGAAGCTTCGAGTCTAGACTGTGCCTCTCTGAAGAGCATGAGCCACCCACTCAGCTTTGGTGTTGGAGGAACACAAAGGTGATTTAATTTAACATATTCTGGACACAAAGGCCATAACCGATACTCATCTGGCAGGACTAATGTGCCATTTGTTGATCACCCTGCAGCAGGCTGACAGAGGCGCCGTCTGGCTGTTCAGTGTGTCAGAAGGTTATGGGGGATCTAGTTTATTTAATCTGTGGACACTGGTCGTGCAAACAGTGTGTCAGCTCAGACTGGGACCAGTGTGATTCACCAGCAGATTACCCCTGCATGAAGTGTGGAAAGAAATTCAGAAGAGAGGGGGACGGCCATCTTTTGAAAGCAAAGAAGGATCTTAAAGAGGCAATGCAAAACAAATTTATGATGATATTTGAAGGTAGTGGCAACCAAAGGAGCTCCCTGAACAGAATCTACTCAGCACTCCTCATCAGCACTGGAGAGAGTGAAGGGCCACATGAAGAACATACATTCAGACACATCAAACAGAAATTGGACCAACAATCCTTTGATCAAATAATCAACCTCAGTGACATCTTCAAACCTTTGACTGGCCAAGCGAAGCACCACAGAACAGTCCTGACAAAGGGCATTGCAGGCATCGGAAAATCATTTGCTGTGCAGAAATTTGTTCTTGACTGGGCTGAGGGGGAAGCAAACCAGGACGTTGATTTCATTTTCAGTCTTGCTTTCCGAGAGCTGAATTTGAGTACAGATAATAAAAGCTTACTCAAACTCCTGACTGAATTTCACCCTGCACTTCAAGGCTCTAAGGATTTCAAGGATTTCGTCAAAGCCAGAGTCATCGTGATCCTGGACGGCCTGGATGAAAGCAGACTTCAACTGGACTTTGAGAACAATACAGTGGTGACATCTGTCACTGAAGTGACATCTGTGGGTAATCTCCTTGTAAACCTCATCCAGGGTAACCTTCTTCCTAAAGCAAACCTCTGGATAACATCTCGTCCAGCAGCAGCCAATCAGATCCCTGCAGAGTTTGTCAACATAGTGACAGAGATAAGAGGGTTCAGTGACCCACAAAAAGAGGAGTACTTCAAGAAGAGATTTAGTCACGATTTAAACCTTGCTGACAGGATAATTTCACACATTCGCTCTTCACAGAGTCTGGACATCATGTGCCAGATCCCAATCTTCTGCTGGATTTCAGCGGTATTATTTCAGGAGTTCTTTGGGGGAGACGAGAAAGCTGAAATTCCACAAACTCTAACAGAGATGATGGCACATTTCCTGTTTGTCCAGACAAAACGCAGAAACAGAAAGTATGCAAAGAAGACAGAGAAAAACAATGTGAGACTTTTGAAAAAACACAGAGAATTTCTTCTGAAACTTGGTAAGCTTGCATTTGTTGAACTGCAGAAGAACAACCTCATATTTTATGATGAAGACCTGCAAGACTGTGGGATTGACATAAAAGAGACAGCCACCTATTCTGGATTTTGCTCCGCAGTTCTTAGGGAAGAAGAAGCCTTTTCCCAGAGAAAGATCTTCTTCTTTGTCCACCTGACCATTCAGGAGTTCTTTGCAGCTCTTTTTGTCTATGACTGTTTCATAAATGAGACTCTTACAGAGATTGGTAGCTTCCTTAACCTGAAGGACAAAGAACATTCTGTACTTGATCTTTTAAAGATGACAGTTGACAAAGTGTTGGAGAAGAAGAATGGCCACCTGGACTTCTTCCTGCGATTCCTCCTTGGCCTCATGGTTGAACCCAACCGGAGAATCCTTAAGGGTCTGCTGACGTCACCAGACTCAAGCCAAGATACAGACAAGAAAATTTTGACTCACCTCAAAGCCATCAGAAGGAAGGCCCTCCCTCCAGACAGCAGAATCAATCTCTTCCAGACTATGGTCGAGATGAGAGATCACAAAGTCAAAGATGAGATTCAGGAATATCTCAAAATGCCAGAACATCCCCAAAGAGAGCTGACGCCGCTGCACTGCTCTGCACTGGCCTACATGCTGCAGGTATCAAAAAATGATCTCGATGTGTTGGACTTGAAGAGTTATAACACTTCAGAGGAGGGCAGAAGGAGGCTGATACCAGCTGTGAGGAGCAGCAGAGAGGCCATGTACGTTTACTTTCCCTATAATATATAAAATAATCAGCTTGCAGTATTACCTTCACTCTTGAGTAGTTCGTGTAGTATATTTGTGTATATCTTCAAACAGTTGCATCTTCTTCTCTCATATCACAACCCTATCATCCACCCCTAGACTAGCGGACTGCAAAGTGACTGAAGAGTGGGTCGAACACCTGGCCTTCAGTCTCAAGTTCCCCTACATACCTCTGAAAAGTCTGGATCTGAGCAGCAATGACCTGAAAGATTCAGGAGTAAAGCTGCTCTGTGATGGTCTGTCGAGTCAATGCTCCAGACTGGAGAAACTGAGGTATCCGTTAGACTTTTATCTGTCCCTTGGCAGACTTCATTTTGTGCAGTCTTATTGTTGCTTCGGTCTCTTTGGCCCTCTCTTTTTTACTGGAGCTGCCACATTCAGTCAGGGATGCCAGAACCTCTCTGCTGGTGATGCTAATAAACCAAACACCCTGTTTGTCTCAGATTGTCAGGTTGTCTGGTCACAGAGGAAGGCTGTGCTCATCTGGCCTCGGCTCTACAGTCCAACCCCTCCCATCTGATAGAGCTGGACCTGAGCTACAACAATCCAGGAGACTCAGGAGTGACATCACTCTCTAAGCTGAGGAATGATCCACATTACAAGCTCAGCAAACTCATGTAATTCGAGAGTATTAGACTTTTTATTTTTCTGCTGAATTATGAGAGAAGTGCTGCTTGACTACTGCTACAAATCCACTATAGTGAGATGGAGCGGACTGTCAACCATAAACCCAGATTTTTAAAAAGTTTTACACTAGAGCTACATAGACAACGACAGAAACTAATTTTCACAGATATGAACAATGACCAGAATAAAAACCCACTTCTAGCTGAAAGTTTTAATCCTTGTTTTTGTTAACAGTGTTAAACACGGTGGAATTCACCGGATGAAACCGGGACTGAAGAAATGTAAGTATCTCTGGAGAACTTTGCTGAATCTGATGACTGCAATTATACATTGCAAAAAGTAATTTCAGGGAATTGGTGAATTAAAGCAACGTAGCTACACACTGTGCTTCAGATGACACAGTGGTTCGGATCAATCAGTGTACATGCAGGACCACCTGCAGCTGGTTCAGCTGGTACAGCGCCACTGATCTTTAGCATCAGGGATATCAGAACTGGACAGTGTTTTGATAGTACACTTAAAGAAGAGCAAAGACAGCACTGAAAGCTTTTTCAGGTAGTTCTTCATTATGAAAATGTAATAGTGATAATTACTCAATTTCATTCTCAATCTCAGAAAGCAAGCCATCTGTATTTGAAGATGACTTTGTGAATGGTTCAGCCTGAAGGTCTTGGTCATGGTTCAGCTGTAGTGCTGTCAGTAGTGACCACAGGATATATTGTTCCAGTTTATGCTCCTAAAATCAAGTGTTTCCTTGCCTCCAGATGCCTGTGATCTCACCTTGGATCCCCACACAGCGCACAAGAATCTCCTGCTCTCTGAAGGGAACAAGGTGACATGGGTGGAGGAGAAGCAGCCATACTCCCGTCATGTGGAAAAGTTCGATCACTGGCCACAGGTGCTGTGTGAACAGGGTCTGGATGGGCGCTGCTACTGGGAGGTTGAGGCGTTGGAGCCCTTCAACATTGGGGTGACATACAAAACTATTGGCAGGAAAGGGGAAGGAGATGATTGTAGGCTGGGATGCAACGACAAGTCTTGGTGTCTGACTTGCTCTAATGATTGTTATTATGTTCTGCATGACAACAAGCGTGTCAGTGTATCTTCCTTCTGCTCGCGCTCCAGTCGGGTGGGAGTGTATCTGGATTGGGTGGCTGGGACTCTGTCCTTCTACAGAGTTTCCTCTGACAGTCAGATCTGCCTCCATACCTACAAAACAACGTTCAGTGAGCCCCTCTATCCTGGTGTTGAACTTCACAGTCCTTCTTCCTGGGCAGTTTTATCAGGTGACGTAACCAGACTTTCCCAGCATTCACATGAGCAGCCAAGGCTGTAGATTGGCATGCAGGTGGGTCGGGACATGTCTCATAAAATCAAGGGACTACTGAACTGTTCTTACCAATAACTGAAGCAGTCTAGACTTATTTCATTTTAGAAAAAGACACGATCAACTGCAACTGAAAGAGAAATGTGGCTGAAGAAAGACAGACACAGGCCAGCACACACCAGCTTACTGTACACTGTGTGAGTACAGTGGGGAGTTTGAAGCAGTTTGCATGTATTGTGCAAGTAGCTAAAGAGTACTACGAGTAGAGTACTGCAAGTAGCTAAAGAGTACTGCGAGTAGCTGAAGAGTACTACGAGTAGAGTACTGCGAGTAGCCAAAGAGTACTACGAGTAGAGTACTGCGAGTAGCCAAAGAGTACTACAAGTAGAGTACTGCGAGTAGCCAAAGAGTACTGCGAGTAGCTAAAGAGTACTACGAGTAGAGTACTGCGAGTAGCCAAAGAGTACTGCGAGTAGCTAAAGAGTACTTTGAGGAGGAAAAGTTAAACAGGCTCACAGCTCAGTTTAAAGTCAAATATCAGCTCTAATCATCAGTTATCAACAGCTTTATTTAAAACATATTGGTATCAATATTAGCCTCCACGTCATGTATTAACTTTGACGTTGTGCAGTAACATCATGTATTATATTACAGCTGTATTTTGTTTTAGTGCTAATTAACCACTGTTACCATGGTGAACAGTGGACTTATAACAGCATTGGAGTTAGCATGCCCACGTTAGCATGTAAATAGCATCACATCAAAAAACTTTCATTTAAAAAACTTAATTTTGTAGATTTGTGTGTATGTGACAGTTATGATCTCTGCATTTAAACTTTACCTGCATATGGCAAGCATTCAGTTATAGTACATTCATATTTGTATATATAAAATGTGTTTTTGCAAATGGACTCTTCCAGCATTTTAGCTCTACATGATGTTTGTGTCTCAGTGTTTCATGTGCCTCAAACTGTCGACACAAACTCAATATACAGGTGATGTAAACATGTCAGTGACAGACTGACACATGCTTTTAAATCCAGTTTCAACTGCTGTCTTTGTTTCCAGCTCACACGGTGGGAAAACATTTAAATTGAAATTAAGATTAGAGATACATTGAATGATGATTTATTTTAGTTTTTCAGCAAAGGTTCAAGAAGATCATTTTAAAAGAACCATCTGACTATTTGTAATCTTCATTTTAACACAAAAAACATGCGTCTACACGGTCTCACAACCGACTGAAGATTAAAACGCAAAGAAAAACAGACAATGCTCTCACACAAGTGTCTGGAAGCTGAATGTGAACTGCAGTAACAAACTAAGCAAAACAATAATTATAATGATATTATTTTCATGCGACTGAATTCAAAATGAGTCTTACAAACGAAATGTTCTCATCAAACAAACTGTGTTTGTGCCTCCAATTTCACAAGCCTGCAGTTCAGTTATGCAGCCACTTGGCACCACATGAGTGCATGTCTGTATTAGTATATCTCCACTAGATGTCGCTACATCATCAGCTACATTTGCCCATGTTTTCTGCAAAGACACAAACCTCTACAGGGAATGTTCTGTGTGTCTTCTCGTCTGTTTTATTATCACTTGAGGAGGAAGTTTTCAGCGCCTTTACTTTAGTCAACTCACAGTAACACCATGTAAACATTTTTCAGGAACTTATAGGATTGTGAATTTCTGGGTTATGACCATTTGTCTTTATCAACATGCTGGAGGACTGATATGTTGAAAAACCTGGTTAAAGACTTGTTGTAACATAGGATAAACCTTTATTCTTATTCTGCTATACTGCATCATCCAGACAGGTTTTTTTTATTACCATGTCGATTAACTATTTTTTATCTTTGTCTTTGTTCACATATAATCAGAAAACTTTCACAACACTTCATAAATAAACCACAAATAGAAATATATTGTTACCTAAACTAACATATTGTTTAATTAAACTAATGTCTTTGACCTGCATCAGACCTGATTATCTGCACTGCTTCACGAGTTCAGAACACAATGGCTCGTCCACCTTGTCATATCTGGATGAATGGTTCACTGGTTTGGCTGGTGGTAAAAGGAGGGGGTCCGGCTGCCTCGGGTCCCAGCTGTCACCCCAGTCCCCCCAGCTGCCAGGGTGGGGCATCTTCATCCCTGCCTCACAACAAGATCAGATAACAATATATCAACCAATAATCATTTTATCAGTAGATTTCTTTTAATCATAAACAGTCTTGATACAGATCCATTCAATTTGTTTTTTTTTAAAAGAGATCAATTTACAGTTGAAAGATCAACTCTGGTAAACAAACTATGTTCTCATCTCTCAACATACACAAACCAATATATCTGCAACAAGCCAATATTGGCCAATAGTTCGACCTGCCTGATCTATTGGCCTGCCTTCACACAGTAGTGATGCTCTCCATTACAATTAAACTCAAAGGGAAGGTAAAATTGACAACAGTAACAGAAGGAGCCACACCCTTAACAAACATGCACAGTGGTCACACCCACCATCAAATATTTATCTCACTAATGGAGAATTATTGCTTCAGCCATGTAGCCATCATCTACATATTGTGAAAGAACATGTTGGAATGATGTAAACAAACCAAGATATGTTTTATATTTTAGAAAAGATTATTAGATTTTAAGTTCACATGGATTGTATAAAGTCACATGTAACATCACAGGAGTGTTTGTGACCTGACACACCTGGAACCCGACAATGACTCCAGGTTACGTCTGGGAAAAATAATTCCAACAGTGTGCAAAGCTTTATCAAAGCAAACAGTAGCAGCTTTAAAGGATGTTGCTTTGTTTACTTTGACGCTTTTTCTGTCTGCTGTTGATCTGCAATGTAGAAAATAGTGAAAATAAAGAAAAATGAATGAGAGGTTGTGTCCAAACTTTTCTACCCTGCACACATGTGTTCGTACTTTTGAAGTGATAGTTGAACATTTTCTGAAATAAGATTATTTCTTTTTATCATATCTCTGTTATGATTTTATTCTGTTAGCTTAGCTTAGCATAATGACTGAAAACAGCTGGCCTCTGTCTAAAGGTTTTTAAAAATGTACCTAAAGCTCTATAATTAACATATTACATCATATTTGATGAAACATTGTAGTTTTACAGGAGTCTCGGCTTATTTACAGTTTTTAATATGAGCTAATAAGAACCTGGATTTATGAAATGGCTTTAGCGCATTAAAATGAAATAGTATCTTGTTTAATTAGTAGAAAAACAGTAATGTAAAAATGTCATATTGTGATTTCGAAGAGAGTTAATGGGCCAGACTATTTCCTGGCAGTGCAAGCTAACGCTAGCTGTTTGTTCCTTTAGCTAAAGTTAGTTTTTTTTTTTTTCCAAGCTAACGTTAGCTGCTTGCTAAGCTAACGTTAGCTGTTTATCTTTGCTAAAGTTAGTTGCTTTTTGCTAAGCTAACGTTAGCTGTTTGCTAAGCTAAATTTAGCTGTTTGCTCTCTTAGCTATCGGTCGCAATATTAGCATCTAATGTTGTTTAAAAAAAGACTGCCAGATTCTTTAAACTTCATGTTGATATTATCAGTCATTTTAAAATTTATTTAGTGTTTTTTAATCTCTTGTCTTTACATGTTGTTGTATGTTTCAATCATGATCAGACTTTGAGGCGGAATCCGTCCAGACAATGAAGCTAAATGGAGACAAAAGGTGCAGCCAGCGGGAGGCAGACGGAGAAGGGCGGAGGGAGGGGGGCCGCTGTCATCACGTACAGCCGCGGAGGAGAGCGGAGGGGCGGGGATGTGCAGCCGGTCTCTCCTCTCTGCTGCAGCGGCCATGCTGCCCTCCTCCCGTCTTCACCGCATCCCGCTCCGCCGCCGGTTCAACCTGCCGCCTCCGCAGCCCTGAATCCCGGCCCAGCGGAGCGGGTTCAGTCCGGCCGGAGCCGCCGGATCTGTCGGGACAGAGCGGGACTGTGCGCCGTGGGGAGGCGGAGGAAAGCCCCGTAGCAACAAACCGGTTCCACGGCATTATTGGTGTGTCCCTCCCTCCGTGTGTATGAATGGCGACAGATGGATTCATGTATCAGAGAAAGACACGAACAGGTTTCATCACATTTTAAAGCCTCTGGTTTTGCTTCTGCTTCCAGCTCCGTCTAATGTAACGGGGATCAATGCAGAGCAGTGCGTGTGGCCTTCAGGGACATGTCACAGGAACAAGGTGGGTGAAATGAACTTAAAGCCTCTTCTGCACGTTACATTTCACTGAGCCACATTTAAACTGTGCTTGTAAATGATATTTGAATCAAAGGAAGCCTGTGTGCTGTTTCATTCATTAGATGTTCAGCATCATCAAACCATTGAATTCAGTATTAATCTTCTCTTCCTGCACCAGGAGACATGTTTGAACGTTGTTAAATGTTTTATTATAGGAGATCTATTTGTCATTTAACCTTGTGATTCTCATCTTTTCCACCAGTGATGGACAAATCTGGAGGTGACTGGGACGAACAAATGTGATTTTCAGAACTAGAGACCAGGTCTGAACCAGGACTCACCGGGCTCGTAGAGGGTTTGTGGGTTCACAGCAGGAGGTCAGGAAGGTCACTGCGAGGACGGACACGTCCATATCTTCAAGAACAGAGTAGACTGGTTTGCTGGTTTAAAATTAGTTGGAGGAAAACCCTTTTGGGAAAGAATTACTTTAAATTATAGGCAAGTTGGAGATTATCCCATGCTTGGACAGTCTGAGGGTCTCTGCTCGGACACTGTCCATCTACAGCCATCACAGCATCGAAGTGGCCTTTAACAAAACACTGAACTCTGACCTGATCCATCATTGAAGACTGTCAGTTAACGATCGATGACATACTTGAATTTTAGGGTTTCTTGAGTGGAGAAAGTCCTGTTCAGGTTCTGACAGCATCTCTTGTGAAATTCAATTTGACATATTGGAACTACATCTGCTGTCTATTTACTGGTGTTACCGGGTTACAGAAAGCTCAGCGAAACTAAGGTGCTACAGGATCAGATACAGGTCTGCTTGTCTGCATACTGGTTCATCAGACCAACTGGACTACGGAGCATCTGTAGGATTCCAGCTGGCTTTTGAGAATATAAACCACATTTTGAGGACTTCAGCCAGATTACTGCATCTACATAAAGACCACTGGTTCTGTGTCACTCTTAATGGGATTATAAATTATCCTAGTACTAGAAACATTACCGGCTACTGGGTCAACTACTGCAAGTGACTCATTTCAGTCAAGTGAGTTCTTCTCACTGTAAAAACCAGGACCAGAGTCACTGTTTGTTGCTGCTGGAAGATGAATCTGAAGTAGCAGGGATTCTGTAAAACACTACTGGACCAGCTTTCATCATGTCTCTGAGTAAGACCCTCGAGCTGGAGCACTTTGATGAACGCGACAAAGTTCGCCGGGGTCGCTCCACTCGCACCAAGAGAGATGACTCGGCCGGCAGCGGCGGCGGCACTGGGTCCGGTCCCAGCTCCAGGGGCAGCAGCCTGGTCCCTAGTCCTGCCCACAGCGCCAACTGCAGCTACTACCGGACCAGAACCCTGCAGGCGCTCACCTCAGAGAAGAAGGCCAAAAAGGTCCGGTTCTATCGCAACGGAGACCGCTACTTCAAGGGCCTGGTGTACGCCGTCTCCAGTGACCGCTTCCGCTCCTACGATGCTCTGCTGATGGAGCTGACGCGCTCGCTGTCGGACAACCTGCACCTGCCACAAGGGGTGCGCACCATCTACACCATAGATGGCAGCAAGAAGATCAGCAGCATGGACGAGCTGGTGGAAGGTAGGACCTGCACTTCACTCTTCTTTGTTCACAGCTCAGTCAATATTCTGCTCAGACATTCTGGAAAATATGCTTATGAGCTTTCTTACAGAGAGATGAGAAGCTCAATACTACTTTCATATCTGTGCACTAACTGGCTCTAGCTAACCTAGCTAATCTAGCTAACCAAGAAGCACATTTGTCACATGTCACTCTGCCTAATCTGTGTCTACCAACAATGAATGGACTCCTGCTGAACTGTAACATTACATCATAGCCAACTACCACTGAGTCGTCATTGTCCAGACAAGCTGTCACTCTCTCCATCGATCAGTCAGTTGATCTTCCTCCTTAAACTTCCTCGCTGTCTCCTTCCTCTTTGCTCTTTGTCATGCAAACACACGTGAATTATTCATTCCTGTGCACATCCATACAGAGACCATCAGGTACAGAGATTGATGAAGCCACAGTGAAAACAAAACCAGGCATTTATACCCACAACAAATCTGCCATAAAGAGCAGGACTTTTTAAACATGGAATCAAAGCATCAACCATCGAGTCACATGGAAATCAAGGACAAATGGCTGAATTGTAAATATAAGTGTCCAAGCACATGATGATGTTTCTTCAGAAGAGCTGACGTCCAGTCTGCTGCTCCTCTCTGCCATTTAAACAGGAAGAGAGCAGCAGCTGAGCAGCATCACTTATCATCCATATTGACGTGTGACTGGTTGTAATGTCCACTAATGAGGGTTAGAGGCAGGAAGCTGTTCAGCCAGAGACGTGCTGAAAGACAGATGCATCACTCTGCAGCACTTTGTGGAGTTAATAAACTACAAACAGAGCCAATGACGACGACCTGCAAAGGCAAAGTGGGAAACTCGTCGTTGGGGACTTCTCTGTGCATTCGAGCTGCAGCAGTGGAGAAAACATGGAGGTCTGTTGTCAGGTGTTTGAATCCAGGAAGTGATGCAGATTTTCAATTAGATCTTTAAATTTTAAATCTTACATCTACATCTTCAAATGTCGTGTTTCCTCTGACCAACATATGATAGAGGTAAAAATCAGACAGAGGTTTTAGAAGTTGGCATTTTTGCTTGATAAATGATAAAGTGACTTTTCTGAACATCTGACTGATTAAAAAAAAAAAATCATTTCAGCACTATATGTTGCTGTGAGATGTTTGATGTGTGTTTGAGTCCAGCTCAGCTTCCTGTCGCCCTGCAGTCTGTGCTGGTGCCTCGCTCTGCCGCTCTGTCGCCACCACAGACTGTATAAAACACACAGGAGGTGTTGGTGTTTCATCCCTCAGGTATTTGAATAAAACCCGGAGCGCTCCTGTCCAGCTGCTTTGAATAGCAAAGTGAAAGTCAGCACGTGGAGAGACAAGGTCACACACAGATAACCTGGACAGAGAGTGTGTGTGTGTGTGTGTGTGTGTGTGTGTGTGTGTGTGTGTGTGTGTGNGTCGAGCTGTGAGAGAGAGAGAGAGACAGGAGTGAATCTGACATCTGCTGTCACCTTCACTTCATCCACGGTCCACACACACACACACACACACACACACACACACACACACACACACACACACACACACACGGCTTGTATTACTACAGTTTTTGACTACAGTTGCTCTTTAACAACCTCTCACCCTGAACTCACCACCTACAAAAGAATCAAGCAGTAACACTATAAGTATAGTTGTACGTTTTCAGTACTCACACTGATCTCATGTAGATTTCAAGTCATCAGTTCATTTCAGGACGAGGTGAACGTTAACGTGCAGATCAGCTGGATTGTTGCTGCAGAGAAATCAGAAATTTAGTTTATTGGTGATGTAATCACAAGTAGGGACCAATCAGAAAAAGACTTCTTGGTGGGGTTTGATGCTGCAACATCAAGTTTAAAAAATGCATTTTTCTTATTAACTGTGTTCTGAAACCAAACTGAAAAGAATGATTCATCTTGTTTGTGTGTGGTGTCTGTGAACACAGGTGAGTGCTACGTCTGCGCCTCCAACGAGCCTTACCGCAAGGTCGACTACACCAAGATCTCCATCCCCAGCTGGAAGCCGGGCGCCAGCCCCGGGAACGTCCCCGCCAGCTCGAGTCGGCCCGCCACGGCGTCCGCGGGCGTGTCCGCCGGCGCCTCCGCCGCCGCCGCCTCCAAAGACCGTCCTGAAGGTCGCGAGGGCAGAGAGAACAAAGACTTCATCAAGCCCAAGCTGGTGACGGTGATCCGCAGCGGCGTGAAGCCTCGCAAGGCCGTGAGGATCCTGCTGAACAAGAAGACGGCCCACTCCTTCGACCAGGTGCTGGCCGACATCACGGAGGCCATCAAGCTGGACTCGGGCGCTGTGAAGAGGCTGTACACGCTGGACGGGAAGCAGGTGAGATGATGCTGGTTTTACAGGCGTCAGGTCAGTTGTATGTTGGAGGTTCAGGTTCTGGTGTCAGTGCTCCAGAATCAAGTGAGCGCCGCCGAGCAGATCCAGCAGCTCAGACCAATGTGCAGAAAATAGACCAGAATGCATTGCAGCTCCACAATAACTTACTATTTTTAGTGAGGAACAACCTTTTATGTTCACGTCTTCTCGACCGCACAGACTTTTACTGTTGTCACGAAGACAGAGCGCTGGAGAGATGAAAGCAGACGAGTCCTCCAAGGAGCTGCTGAAATGCATTCTGGGGAATGTAGGAAGAGTCAAGCTAGCAGGCCTTGGAGACAGTTCAGTTGTGCAGTTTATCACTGGATACTTTTCATGATGATGTTGTGAAAACTGATTTTAAAAACAAGTGAAAGATCGAGATCTGAAACTACGGCACATTTCAGGGTCGACTGTGTCTTCAAGAGTCTTTAAGGGCTAATTTTCAGGTTGAAGTGAGTTCAGTCTCTTAAAGCTCAGTATTTGCTCCTTTGAGCTCGTGGTGTCTGTGTGAAGCCCAGAAACTGTCTCAGTCAGCTGAAGTTACTTTTTCCCTCGTCGTGTTGAACAGAGTCTGAATATTCTCTGATCCTCTCTGAAACTCTTTTGTGAGCTCGTGTTGAGTTAAAGATTGTGGATTTAAACGTTTAAACGGGGGCTATTTTTAACACACACACACACACACACACACACACACACACACACTCTCTCTCTCTTTGAAGTTAAGGATAAGAGTGTTGGCTGTGACACAATGACAGTGGAGAGCTAAAGAAAAGCAGAGACAGCAGAGAGCTCAGATTTACACACACACACACACACACACACACACACGTGCAAAGTCCACCGACAAACACACGACCCAACCCAAAAGCACTTGCTCAGAATTTGCTGCAGCCTTGAGAAAATAAAAGCAACGTTAACATACACCGCCTTCAAAACAAGAGCATATGTTAAGTTACAGCTCTGGAGCTTTTGATTTGTTTAATCCATTGAAATTTTTTCTTTCAATTTTTGTACTTCAGTGCCAGTAAACAAGACTGGAAAAATAAGCAGGTATAAGACATATGATGCACAAGTGAGTTGTAAGTTCTTATTTTAATGACTCTTTAGTTTATGTTAAATGAAGGCTTTTATTTTGAAGGCAGTGTGTCATAAGGCTTTTATTCTCTGTCGGCCTCAGACGGCTTCACTCTCTTTAGACTCAGTCAGTCTGAATGAAACAAGGCCCCTGTGTGTGTGTGTGTGTGTGTGTGTGTGTGTGTGTGTGTGTGTGTGTGTGTGTGTGTGCCCTCCCTTCGTCCTTTCAGTTTGTGCAGCCACTTCAAGCAGCGGGACAGAAACGCCGTCTCTCACACCGAACACACACACATTGACACTGCAGTGTGGTCACCATGGTAACCAGTCATCCAGTAACAACCCCTTCCTTGCCACACACACACACACAGTGCAGTTCCGGAGGCGTTGAGTAAAAAGTAAAACTGGGGGGAAGTGATGATGGGACGGAGGTAAACTCAAGGACAAAAGGAGGGAGGAAGGAAGGGAAGGAAGGAAGGGAAGGATGGAAGGAAGGAAGGGAAGGATGGAGGAGGAGAATGAGGAAGCAGGGTGAGATGGAGGGAAGGAGAAGAAAAGAGGAAGGTGTTAAGTTATTGTGTAAATACAAAGAATCACACTTGTGTATTT
>JBBMOC010000155.1:28230-66929 GCA_037975185.1 Centropyge bicolor | reverse complement strand
TGTGTGTGTGTGTGTGTGTCTGTGTGTGTGTGTCTGTGTCTGTGTCTGTGTGTGTGTGTCTGTGTGTGTGTGTGTGTGTCTGTGTGTGTGTGTCTGTGTCTGTGTCTGTGTCTGTGCATGTGTGTGTGTGTGTGTGTGTGTGTGTGTGTGTGTGTGTTTGTCTGTGTGTGTGTGCGTGTGCGTCTGTGTGTGTGTGCGTGTGTGTGCGCGTGTGCGTCTGTGTGTGCGTCTGTGTGTGTGTCTGTGTGTGTGTGTGTGTCTGTGTGTGTGTGTCTGTGTGTGTGTGTGTGTCTGTGTGTGTGTGTGTGTGTCTGTGTGTGTGTGTCTGTGTGTGTGTGTGTGCGTGTGTGTTTGTCTGTGTCTGTGTGTGTGTGTCTGTGTGTGTCTGTGTGTCTGTCTGTGTGTGTGTGTGTGTCTGTGTGTCTGTGTGTGTGTGTGTGTGTGTGTGTCTGTGTGTGTGTGTGTGTGTGTCTGTGTCTGTGTGTGTGTCTGTGTGTGTGTGTGTGTGTGTGTGTGTGTCTCTGTGTGTGTGTGTGTCTGTGTGTGTGTGTCTGTGTGTGTGTGTGTGTGTGTGTGTGTGTGTCTGTGTGTGTGTGTCTGTGTCTGTGTGTGTGTGTGTGTGTGTGTGTGTGTGTGTGTGTGTGTGTGTGTAGGTATGGTCTGAAGGTGGACATCTGGGCAGCAGGAGTGATCACCTACATCCTGCTCTGTGGATTCCCTCCATTCAGAAGGTCAGTGTTTCAGTAATCAGCTCTCGCTCATCTTCTCCTCTGATGTTAGTTCAGTCATGTGTTTTACTAACACACTCTCTCACTTTGTGTTTCATTAAATGTTATGTCTTGATGCGAGTGACTGATAAACATGTTGCCATGTTGCTCCTCAGTGAGAACAACGTGCAGGAGGAGCTGTTCGATCAGATCCTCCGGGGGAAGCTGGAGTTCCCGTCCCCGGACTGGGACACCATCAGCCTGCCGGCCAAGGTCGGTCCTCACACACTGAGAGTGATCCTCCAGCTTTACTTATTGAAATCAGAATTCAGTTCCTGTATAACTGTCTGAGCCACAGAAACAGAACAGAACATGAGGTCACTTCCTGCAGCTGCTAACAGTCACATGACCTGCTCCTCAGATGCTGATCAGCCAGATGCTGCAGGTGAACGTGGACACTCGTTTCACTGCCGAGGAGGTCCTGTCCCACCCCTGGGTGACGGTGAGAGACACACTCAGACTGCACACACACAAACAAAGGAGGAAGTGGGTTTTATCTCTCTGGTTCAGGGAATTACTTTGTCACTTAAAGCAGAAGTAACTGTTCACTTCCTCATTTCAAAACCTGCCTCAACAAACTGCTTCTGTTGTCACGAACACACGACTGATTGTAGCTTTTAGGAAACGTCAACACATTCAACAAGTTACAATGTAATGGCAGGAAAGTAATCGGAGTACTTTCTTCTCGATGTGTGTGTGTGTGTGTTTAGGACGAGGCTCCTGTCGACTCCAACACTGTGAGCAGCTCTGAGGACCAGACCAGTGGAGACGCACTGGAACCGGAGCACCAGTCTCCGACACTGGAGACCAAACAGGTTCCTTCCCCTCTGGTCTGAAACACTGGAGACCAAACACAACACTACGTCTCTAATCCACCGGAAGCCCAGAACGTTTCCACACCTGTGTTCTCCCACACCTGTCCTGTTTTCTCCTAACGAAGCCTAAATGAGCTTCGTCACCTTCAGTGTAGAACCAAATGAGTTTTATCCTCTGGAAACCAAACGAGTTCCCTTGTCGCTGTTTTTGGACACGTTCCATTTCGTCTTCAGGAAACTGAACCAAACTTTTAGTGTTGGATCCATTAAAAGTTTCCTGCTTCCTGTTTCTTCGACCAGAAACCAAACCAGTTGCCTCGTTCTCCTGGAACACGTCCTCATTCATCCAATGAAAACTGAGCGATCCATCCCATCTCATCACTGAACACTGACTACACTTCTTAGAAACCTGACAAACACCCGACCCCGTCTGGTCTACGACCCGCCCAGTTTAACCTACAGGAAACTGAACGACTGGCCGCCCTGCTGGTGCAGAAACATCCTCACATGTGGTCTAGAACTCATCTGGGTCTTTGCTGAAAACCAAACGAGCTTCACCTCCTGAGTCTAGAACAGTTTTATCTTCGGGAAACCAAACAAGAAAATATCCCCTTACATCAACTGGAAACCACCAAATCTGGTCGAGTCCCATTTCAACGACTGGAGACCGAACAAGTTCCTTCTCAGCTGGATCCAGAACAGGTTTCACGGTCAAGAATCCAACCTGTATTTTCCACTTTCCTCTACAATAGAATCTTCTACTCAGCACCAGATGATTTTCCCTCCTCTCGGTCTGTGAAGACGTTTGATCTACAGGAAATGAATCTGATTCCCTACTGTTATTTCCAGTGTGTCTCCTGATCACTGACCACATCTGATCCAGACCATCATTTGATCTACTGATGACTTTCACGTCTCTGCTGCTCTACTGAAAAGTATTTACATTCTCTTTGATGAGCTCCATTAATCTGTTTAGTCCCAGTTTGTTTTGGCGAGACACTAATGACGCCACCTCACTGCTACTTGAAGGACACACACCAGATCAACACTGGGACGCCATGAAGGTGCTATAGGTCACGTCCTGTTTCGTCTCCCAGTGTCTCATGGGATGGGACCCACTCCCTCTGGTCTGAACTCAGAGGCTCTGGAAAAGGCCTCAAACCACTTTCATACAGATGTGAACTGCTGATTCATTAACAAGCCTTCCCTCTGGTTTAGGGATTCTTTCCTCTCCCTGTCGCCTGGCGACCAGGATGTCTTCCATTTATTCTGGGAAACGTCCCATTTCTCCTGCCTTTACCCTCCTGCCGCTGCCCTGACGGACGTCTCTCATTTCTTCTAGTCCAGCCCGAGGAGACATTCGAGTTCTGTGCCTGTTTACGCTGCTGATGACTTCCTCTTAATGTTCGGCCCTTTCCATCGTAGGTTCGACTCCCCGGACCCCGGCACATGTCATCAGCTGTATAGACGGATAAGGCTCATTGTTTTTAGGAGTTTTTGCTAAAACACACTTTTGTTTTTTTGTAAAGGAACAGATGGGTGTAAAAGACGTTCTGGATCATGTCTGTACTGATAGCCGGGAGGTGATTAGCCTAGCTTAGCCTAGCTTAGCTTAGCTTAACCCTTTATAGGACACTCACTAAAATACTTTGGAATTCAAAAGTTCAACCTCAGAGTGTTGGACATAACAAAACTTTACTTCTGTTGCAAAATCTTTCACAATTTTTCACTTTTGTAAAAACAGTCACTTGCCTGATAAAGAGTTCAGCTAAAGCTAAGCTAAGCTCCTCCTGGCTCCGATCTCCTCAGCTTTGTGGAAAGTGAAGAAGCTGAACAATACTTTCAAATGTGTGTTCATCCAGATTGTCTCTTCCTGAATTAACGTTATTTTTAAAACTGTGCTTCTCTAAATTATTCTGAATAAATGAAAAAGTTAAGGGATTTGTTTTTGAAAAAGCTCCTGAAAACAGTGAGTGTTCTCTCCATGGACTCCCCCCCCCCCACTGAAGGACTTCCTGTCAGCAGCTCCCGCCCCCTCCGCCCGCCCGCCGGCTCCGTACTGTAACTCACACTAGCTGAGTGACTTCCAAACCTCACGTTTTAAAAAGCCTACCTGCAGTGTGACTGACGTGAAGGGGGGGGTTCAGTCCACCCCGAGCTCCCTGCCTCCCCCCCACCCCCCCCGGCCCCTGCAGGTCAAAGGACAAACTGTGCTGTAAATACTGTAAATATCACTCTGTCAGTGTCTGTGTGAGTCAGTGGTGAAGTAGGGAAACAGTAGCAGTAGAAAAAAAAAAAAATACTACAGTGAAAAGAAACAATCTCATCGTAGCCATGACGACTCAGCCGCCTGAACAAACCTCGAGTTTCCACAAGGGCCAAAGTTTAGAATCAAATAAAAAGAAAAGCTTTTCCACATTGATACTGAAACACTTTGACACCTAAACTCGACAGTGGTGGAATGAAGTACATTTACTCAGATACTGTACTTAAGTATGATGGTAGACTGTTGGTCTGACAATAAATTTATTAACCAAGAAAAAACCAGCAGATGAATCCATGATGAAAATAATCATTAGTTTCAGCTCAATATAAAAAAAACCCTCAAACTCCTACAACAGTAAATGTAGCTGAAACATACATTCATCCATAATAAGGAACAACAGGATTCACAGAATATGTTTTCATCATGATACTTTTTTTACCGTGTTGTATTAGTACTTTTACTCAAGTAAAGGATCTGAGTATTTCCTCCACCACTGATGATGTATTTTCAATAGTTGACTCGAGGTTTCGGAGGCTGACCAGCTGCGATGAAAGAGCTCTCACCTCGAAGTCGACAATGGAGCGAAGCTCTTTCATCCTGCGGTCGTCTGTCCGTCACATCGCTCCATCCACACATCCGCCATGTTGTCTGTCGATGTTACTGGTTATAAGAATCAGTGAGGAACGAAGGGAAGTTGTGAGTGTGTGTAAATACGTGTGAGAGATTCCACAGTGTCATGTTCTAACTGTCAATCATGTGGACGCGGCGACAGTGTGTGTGTGTGTGTGTGTGTGTGTGTGTGTGTGTGTGTGTGTGTGTGTGTGTGTGTGTGTGTACACACTGAGGGACGGGGTCAGTCGTCATCTGGATCAATGTGTTGACCTGATGCAGTGTTATGACCTCACCATGACCTTTGAACTTAGCACGACCTCTCCATGGCCTTGACCTGTGGCCGAGCCGCCGATGGCAGAGTTCGGCCAGGAGGCGCTGTTGAGTCACGCCACAGACTTTGAGCAGTTCGTGACCAGAACGACTGCGGCGCTCGAAGCTCATTAAGTGTTTTTAAACGAGATGCAAACCTGCTCAAACAGCAGAATCACTTTCAAGTTAGTCCAGATTCAACTCATATGTTTTCGTGTAATCGAGTCGATGGCGAGCAGAAACAGAACGACATTCACTTTACAAACAAACAGAGAGTCTGAACTTCACGCTGTGGTCGAACTCCGTCCTCGGCGTCGCGGCCTCTGACCTTCTTTGCCTGCTATGAACCCAGTAGTCTTAATTCTTTTCTCTTTGCTTTAAACCAAACCAAGAGGAGCCTTCTGTCGACGCTGTTCAGGAGCTGCTTCCACCAGCAGCTGAAATCTTTTCTCTTCGTACGACCTGTGAGTTTCCTCTGACACTGACGTCCAGCTGGAGCTCGAGCAGCACCAACGTGTTCCAGAAGGAAACTTAAAGAACCAGAAAAAAACGATCGTCCAGGTTCTGATCTGATCCTGAATCTTTTATATAAACTCCAACTTTGAGATTCAATTTCTGTTTCCAGGAACAAAAGCCAACTGAAAAATACGCTTCCTTTAAAACAGTGACGTGAAAACAGCTTTAACTCACAGGTGGAAAAGCAGAAGATGGCAAAGATTTCAGAGCCATGTGACTCAGGTGGCCGTGGTTTCCAGGCCCTTTGTGTGTTTTTATCAGATGCAGAGTGTGTGTGTGTGTGTGTGTGTGTGTGTGTGTGTGAGATCATTCCACATCATGCCTCATTTTAGACAGGAACTGATTTTTTTATGAAGTGCAGTAGAGCAACTAGGATTGTGAACAAACTGGGCTGGTTTTCCTAAAAGGAATCTCTGAGTCTGAAGTTGATGAATGTTCAGTTCAATCAGCTGAAACATGAGAAAAGAGCATCCTGACGTGTTTTCACTTTGAGGACAATCCAGTTTGACGAGTGATGAACTGAAGCTTGAGCCTGATATTAGCTCAGACTTTCTCAGAGTTCTGTTGGAAATGATGCAAAGAGGCACTTTGAGTATTTCAGATTCTAAATTAAGGGAAAATTTGACACATTTTAAGCGTCAACGTCGATTGAAGCGATAGATTCTGGGGTGTTTGTCACTGTGAGATGCTTTTAGGAAAACTAGGCCCGGGCTGAAGTGGAAGGAGACGTGAGGACACGTCTCAACGCTAACGACGATGTGTAACGTGTTGTGTGTTGATATGAAACGTGTGTGTTTGTCGGGATCAGGGTGAAGACGAAAAGAAAAACCCTGATCAGAAAAGATGCATCAACTGTGAAAATAAAGACTGACGCAGTGACGTCACGCTCACCTGCTGTGTCTGTGTCTGTGATGATCGGTCTGTCTGCTGCATGTGACCATGAAGAGACTGAAACTGTATCTGATTCATGTCTTTTTAGGTTTGACCTGAGATAGAGTTAAGTACTGACATCATCTTCCTGTCTTCACTTTCTGTGGCTGATCTGTGAGTGTGAGTCAAAAAATGAAGCCAATGTGGAAGTCCAAAAAAGCTGCAGTTCCTGGAATAACCACTAGAGCAGGCTGCAGAAGGGAGTCAATTACATTTGAGCCCCATGTTAAAATGTCCGATTATACCACAGAAAAAAACATATTTACAGCCTGGTTCAAAACATGGCTCTAGTCTCATAAGCTGTTTTTCTACTCCATGACAACTCTGGGGGGGGCGAATTTTTTTATAAGGCGTTGGTTTAAAGTATACAGCATACATCATTATGCACAATTCATAGCTGTCAATCTAAGTGGCGCCACTTTGATTGACAACTAGCCACTGACGGTCTAAAGGGCGTCACACCTGCTAATTCTAGTCACTGAGTTTGGGAAAGAGATCGTCGTGGGGTTAGCCGGCTAGCAACGATATTTAGCATTTAACCTAGCTGGTTAGCCGTAGCTAGTTTGATTATTTCGAATAAAGCGGCTTTTTTCAGCCAATAGCGTTCATTCGACCCGCCTCAGCTCCGCCCTCGCTCCACCTCTTTGTCCATATTTGGAGTAACCGGAGGTAGGCTACCAAGATGGCTGCGCACTACGATTTGCTTCATTTTTGCTCTTCAGAAACCTATGGGTGACGTCACGGACACTACGTCCATATTTTATGGAGTGTGAGCACCTTCCTGTGTGACGCTTCAGCTGCTGAGATATTTCCTGGTGCAGATGAGATGAAATTCTGCTGTTGGATCGTCTGGACCTGCTGAAGGATCCGGTGGCTCTTCCCTGTGGACACAGCTGAACATACATGAAGTGTAGTAAAAGGTTCTGGGGTGAGGAGGATGAGAAGGTCTCCCCCTGATGAAGACTGGACTCTGAGCTGCTCTGCTGGACCTGAAGATGTGGCCTGTGAGTTCTGCACTGGGAGGAAACTGAAAGCTCTCCAGTCCTGTCTGGTCTGTTACTGTGAGAAACACCTTCAGCCTCATTATGATGCGGCTCCATTAAAGAAACAGAAGCTGGTGGATCCGTCCAAGAAGCTCCAGGAGAACATGTGCTCTCGTCATGATGAGGTGATGAAGATGTCTCTGTGGACGACTCAGGGTCAGCTGCAGACCTGGACCACAGAGCAGGTCTGTCCCTCTACAGCGTCTCTGACACCAGACCACCTACACTCAGCCGCTCTGGACTGTGTCTTCGTGGTTGTCATGGAGACAATGCAGAGCTCTGTGTCAGTGGGACCTGACTGATGACTGCAGGTGGAGTTGAGCAGAGGGTGAATGGACTTTGACCTCATGGTTCCAGGCGAGAGGGGGAGAGGACGCAGAGACAGAAAAAAAGATGAGAAACAATCGTTTGTGTCTCTAAAGTTGAACGGCCTCGGTGAAACAGAGCAGCTGTTCCAATACAGAAAAAATCAATGAGAGTATTATTGAAATGTCTCCAAGTTTTATTTGTATTAAAAAGTTGGAATGTTGGTTATATGTAGAACATTTGTCACAAAGTAAATCTCTTTTACCCTCAACACACAAACTATTCTTACAGTCATTACTGTTGAACAAACAGTCTGAAAACTTGCGCTTTGACAAAACGACTGTGCTCCAATTATTTATGAACCAATGTAACGTTGATGTTTCCCATGAATCAAACTGTAGAATCTGTTCTCTGTGCAGCCGCAGACAGAACAAACAGTTCCACATTCTAACTTCAGTACATTTTTAGGACCTTAGCTACCATCGTCTGCTGCATTTTATTTTGTAGGACAGGAACAGGAAGTGGTCGGAATGAGCGGTTGGATGAGCTGCACCTCCCGTCGTCAGATAAACAACTAAAAAACGTGAAGTGAAAAAGAGAAATGAAAAGTTGCTGCTAATTTTCTGACAATGCTTTTAGAGAAAATCCTCCATGTTTCATCTTCAACCCAAACAAAAATCCTTCTGACTTTCACTCGATGAGTACGACTCATATTCAGCCTGGAAATGTAAGACACAGTTTTTGAAACGTAGTGTTTTAGCACAGAGACAAACTGCGAGGACACTTGAGAAAAGAACAGTTCGTCTTTAAAACGACGGTCAGTAAAACCACCGCACGATGGTTTATCTCTGCAGGAAATCAAACATGAAGGAACGTGGGTGAAAAAAAAGCTTTAACTTCCTTAATGTCGAGCTTCTGCTTCACTCTGTATCTGAGCCACCTTCAAGTCTATTATAAAGCATCCAGATGTTTTCAGTACCAAATATGAATCTTCAGTTTCGTAAAGCTTATTTGTGATATAAAACATGTTCAGTTTCAAAGTAGGTTGACATGTTGGTAGAGTTGGACGGAGCTGCGTCACTCAGCTGCTCGCTCTCACTGTCAGGGTTTAGTGTTTAAATCTGTTAAATATAAATCTCGTGTTCTTCACATGAAGCTGAGCATTTCTCAAACCTCTCTCCTCCACCTCATTGTGTCCAGTCACCAAAACCTTTCAGGCTCTTTCATATTCATCACATTTAAGATTTGGAAGGATTCCAATTCCAGCCTGTTTCCCACCAGTCAGCTGCTGCTTCCTGTCAGGAGGCAACATCCTGCAGCTCACACTGACCTGCAGCCAATCAGCTCACAGCTCCACATCCCTCTGCTTTCTAATCTCCCAGAGCTCAGCCGGAGACAAACGTTCCTCATGGTGAGAGAGAAATGTAAGTTTGAACACGTTACAGTGAATCAGTCGAGGCTTCCTGCTCAAACACTGAGAGCTGGCCTCACAACAATGAGAGTCTATGTTAAACATGTGAATCTGATGTCGAGCCATGAACGATCGACATCATACATCCCATCATGCAGATCCATCTCAACCATTCACACGAGTGCAGTTGAAAAACGAGCCTCAGAGTTTCAGGAAGCAAACAGAGTCAGCGAAGGAGAGAAGTCAGATCCAGTCCAGGCGAGACGCAGTCACGAACAAACAGGACGACACTGAGATGAAAATCAACGGAACATCAGTTTTACGTTGCCATGAAGGCATGGCAGGCTCCGCCCCCTCCTCCTCAGGACGACAGAGCCGAGCGAGGAGGACAGCTCACAGCGAGCTCCTCTCGGCCGTTTCAGCATTTCCTCATCAGAGAAGGGAAATGTAGTTTTTAGGCACCACGCCGCGCTTCTCGCCCACAACTCCCAGAATCCACTGCTCATCCACTGACTCCACCTGCGTGATGATGTCACCGACCTGCAGGAGGAGCACAGAGAGAGAGAGCTGACCTGAATACAGATTTAATTTAACGTCAACATCTAATCTGTGTAAACGTGATCATCCACGACAGAAAAGACCTCCTCAGGATTCACACACACCTTCAGCGTCAGCTCATCCTCGCTCTCCGCCGCAAAGTCGAACTTGGCCACAGCTTTGACCGCTGACTGCTGGCCTGGGATTGGCTGAGCTGGAAACAGGAAGAGGAAGTCATGGTTAGAGACCTCAGCAGCCACACGCACACACACACACATGCAGACACACATGCACGCACGAATCAGAAATGGGTCAAATATGTTTGAAAAACATCCAAATAAAACATGAATAAAAACAAAGCAACATGCAAAAGAAATTTTGTCTTGAACTTGATTAGATTTGGACGTCTTTCAGTGTGTGTGTGTGTGTGTGTGTGTGTGTGTGTGTGTGTTGTACCCTGGCAGGGCTGTGTGAAGGCAGCAGGGTAGAGCCCCTCCCTCCCCTCCAGTCTTCCTCTCCTCCACTCAGCATCGATGTGCTCTGTCACTTGGATAAGCGCCCCCTTGTGGAAGGACAGATCCTCTGCAGTCTGACCAGGGAAGTCGAACAGAGCCACCGCCCACTCCTTTGCCTGTACACACACACACACACACACACACACACACACACACACACACACAATTAGCAAGAACTACACACAATTAATAGACTGGTCAATAAAATGCATAAAGGAAAGATGTGAAAATCTAACAACAAATGAAGTGAAAGAATTCACAATACATGAAAAGTGTTTATTTACTGTTGCCTGTCACACACACACACACACACACACTGACCTCTGAATCTGGGTCCTGTGAGGACTTTGGATCTGCAGAAGACAAAAAAAAATTGCAATGACATTCAACTCTTGAGATGAGAAAAGTAATGAATCTGCTTTAGCTGCTTTATTTTGATGTAAGTGATTAGATTCCATCAGAAAACAGACGAAGGAGGACATGAGGAAGAACGGATGAAAGCTCTACACACAGGAAGGAGGGGGTAACTTTAAAAGGATGCAGGCTCACATACAGAACCATCAGAGTTTTTAGTGAACAGCTTTCCACTGATTAAGGACGCAGCGATTGTTTGATGGTTAAAAACATTTCTTCATTCAATCATCACCTCAGAGAGAAACTTCAAACCAAGCTTGGACGTGTGTTTGTCCTGTTTGTTGCATGTTGGAGGATGACGACAGAACTTATCCACTCATGGTTCATAAATCATGGACTATGATCAGTCAGTGAAGGTAAGATGACCTCTCAGCTCACCGCCGCCTTCTGTCCCTGTGGAATCTGTTGACGCCGGCTGTGTCGTCTCTCCCGGTGACGCCGCCGGCTGTGGGAGCGGCTCCACCACCTCGGCGAAGTTCAGGGGGAATATTCCGATTCGCCCGTGGATCTGGCCCCGCCCCCACTCTTGCCCGATGAGCTCCAGGAGGGCGATGACATCACCCTGGGAGAAAGTGAGCTCGTCTTCCTCCTCTCCCTCGTAATCAAACAGGGCGACGCACCGGGGACCGCTGCACACACACACACACACACACACACACACACACACACACACACACACACACACACANCACACACACACACACACACACACACACACACACACACACACACACACACACACACAGTGAAATGCATGGAGAAGAAAGCCGGTCTTCCACAACTAGTTAGTGTTTAGTCATAAGTTTGGTTTATGGTGTCGTGTGTCTGACCTGACAGGAGGAAGGTCTGGCTGCTCTTTCTGCTCAGTGGGCTGCACGGGCAGAATGGACTAGATGACAAAAAACAAAACGTACAATAAAGACTGTTTGCTAAGATCAGGCTGCTTCTTTCCACCTGCAGAAAATCTGTTGACAGGCAGTTTGATGACTAATCATTTATGTGATACAATAAGACTACGTTTAGCTTTCCGTTCCAGTACCTGGGAGTCTGACAGGCCGAGACCTTCCAAGGCAGGTTTTGATTGGCTGTGCTGATCTGGAGCAGGCTCCGGTTGGGTGTCCAGGTCCAGGAGACACTGCGATGGGTTGATGAGTGGAGTGTCAGCAGTGTGACTCCTCCCTTCACCTGACAGAGGCTCTGAGGGGCTCGGGTCATCCAGGACGATCAGGACTTCCTGTTTCTGAGACGTGAACGAATGAAATGAGAAATCTCAGAGCTCAAACCTGTGACAGTATTGTGTGAGTGTGAGTGTGTGTGTGTGTGTCCATACCATGTAGCTGTTATAGAGAGGGTGTCCAGGTTTAGGCCGCGGGGGCAGAGGTGGTCCTTTCTTCGGTGCCCTTTGAGACTGCACCTGATTGGCTGATACAGGAGAAGGGGATGATGTGGTTTGTGAAGGTGAAGACTGGTTGGCTGGGGAAACTGAGGGGGCGGGACTAGTTTTGGAAGTAGGAGGAGTCGTCTGGTTGGCTGAGGATGTTGAGGTGATGGATGGAGGAGGCGGTCGCCCAGGGGTGGATTTGATTGGTGGAGGACGAAGGGGGAGGAGCTTCATGCTTGAAGGCCTGGATAGAAAGAAAAAAAAAAATTCTAATTTATTATCTACTATTCTCATCATTCCAGCAAAACTGGCATTAAATCCAACACTGAGCCGCATAATTCTAGTTTAATGAAAAGGCCTTCTGACTTGTTTGTGACAGTGGAGTCATATTTCACAGTTCATGCCCCTCCTGGATTATCACTGTGGATCCATTTCAGTGGATTTAGACTCAGTAAATCTCTTTCTTACCGTGGAGGGAGAGGAGGGTCTGAGGAGTTTGGGTCTGCAGTGCTGGTGGTTTCTGGTTTGGGCTGGATCACCGGGCCTTTCCTCAGGGCCGGAGCTGGAGTCAGAGGCTTCAGACCTGGGGCTGGTCCTGAAGGTTTGGGGGCTGCAGCCGGGGCAGCAGCGGCAGGTTTGGCTGGGACTGGGTTTGGATCTGGAGGCTTTGGTGAGGAGCCGGTGGGTTTGGGGGCCAGATTCGGAGCTGAAGGGTTCAGATTATATTATTCATATGACACATATGACTCATACATTCAAACGACTTGTTTTTCACATCAGACGCTAAAGTGAACCAACAATAACAGTAACAAACATTTAAATATAGTGAGTGTTGAAATGAACATTCTCACACACCAGACTTTGTTCTCTACCAGTCTTTACTTTGTTGTGGTTGGTCTCAGATGCGTCTATTCTTGTGTTAATACATTGAGAGCAATTACAAACAAAACTGAGCCAAATTCGACTCCAGTGAACTTTTGATACCTGCATTACTGGAACTCACTGTCAAGTTGACCAATCACGTGTCTTGGCTGAAAATACAGGAGTAGACACACAAGTGTACAGAGCCAACACACACACACACGCACACACACACACGCACACACACACACACACACACACACACACACACACACACACACACACACACACAATCCTGACACATGAAACTCACAGAGCTCCAACAGTGAGGGCTTTTCTCTTCTCACACAATCACAGCATTTTTCTTTCACAAGGTCTGGCTTGAATAATGTAACCCCCCCCCCCCCCCTTTCTGTTGCACACACAGACTCCAATAGAAATACTCCACATGTTTGCACATTTCTGCAACGTAATGAGTGCAGCAAGATTTATGAATTTAAGCTCTCAAACACTCTATTGTACGAAAGCTACAGCCGGCTTACACACACACACACACACACACACACACACACACACACACACACACACTCTCTCACCGCTGGCTCTGCGTGGTGAGGTCAGTGCTGCTGGTTTGGTCGGGATGCCTGGACGACCACTGGCTGCTTTCACTGAAACAAAAACAGAGACCATCAGAAATATTACAGTGTCTGCTTTATCTGGTTTAGTGAGATTTAGACCTAATAATATACCAGTGATGTGTGTTCACAGGGGCGGGGGACGGAGCTGTGTGACGCCTGATAAACGTCATCATGTGGGAAGAAGTGAGCTCAGCAGACGTCAGGCCAGAAACACAAGCTTCTACATGAAGGAAGCCAGCTTGATTCTATTTTTAAAATGTTCCTCCTCACACTCCAGTAAAATCAAGTGAATTCTAATCCCAGTGTCAGTGTGAATTCCTAGAGAGTACCTCAGTCTGACTCAGCCTCAGGGTGGTGATAACCGAAAACTGCAAACAAGTGGGACGTTAAATCAATAACACTTTGCTGAACCGAGAGCTTATCAGCAGCAGCTACACGTCCAGGTTATCAGGCAGATAAGCAGTATAAGCAGGAAGCAGCACGCCTCCTTCAAACCTCATGTAAATATTTGTGAAAGAGCCTGAGCCTCTGCACACGTGTTCACCAGCTGAATGAGATAAACAGTAACGAGGTCAACGCGGCTCTCAACAGGCGCATATCTGGCAACAACCACGTGTGAAGACTTCAAAACCTCCACCTGCCTGTTGGAAGTCTCTCTGCTTTCCACATCAGCCAAAAACATCCAAAGAGTGAAAACATGTCCTCCTCAGTTTAAAGGGGCAGTAAATCAGGACTTTCACGCCACAACACTGAACATGTGTGAGCAGTGAAAGAAGAGTGGGAAAATGTGAAATCTCTTCGAAGCTCAAGAGTTTTTAGCTTCCAGTGAACAGGCTGAATAAACTGTTGTTGGTAATCAACTGCATTGTGTTTACAGTGAATCTAACAGTGTGGCTGCCATGAAGCATCAGTGTGAACTGGATCTCCACTCAGACGGAGAATAAAACTTTAAATGAGGAGACTCAAAACGTCTCATCTCAGCTGTCCTTCATTCATCTGTGACGCACATTTCACTTTTCACTCATTTGTTTTTGCAGTTCCCAGTAGCTGCCTGCAGGGGTCAGTAAAGAGCACAGACCACTGAGTGCACCGCTGAGCAGAGCAACACTCACCTGGTGGGTTTGCCATGTCCTGCGTCTCATCACTTCCAGCCGCAGTCTCGGTCTGTGCTCCACTGCTGCCCTCCACAGGGGGTCTTGGGGGCAGAGTTGGTGTGGTGTGCCCAGCTGTCGTGTTCTTATCCGGCTGTGGAGCTCCTACACTGGCCCTGGGGGCGACTGGAGGTCTGGGCGGAGGCTTGGGGTTGGTTAGTGAAGGAGCCTCACTGACAGAAGGGGTGAGTTTGGGTGGAGGAGGTCTGGGGGCCGGGACAGGGGCGGAGGCAGGGGCCTGGGAACCAGACGGGATGGTTTCTGTAACCAACTGTGGTTTTGGTGTCACTGAGGGCTTTTCAGTGTTTTTGCAGGGCAGCAGAGCTGGAGCAGATTTCAGGGGGCAGGAAGGTGCTGGATCGGCAGCACCTTGAGGTTTAGGGTTTAAATCTGTGGACGGACTTTCAGGTGTTTTCAGAGCCTCTGAGCTACCTGAGTCTGCGGCCCCTGCTGTCAAACCACCATCTTCCCAGAATACCTTGGTAGACGGTTTGGAGGCTTGTGAAAAGTTTTTGGGTTTCGGGGCAACAATGGGTGGGACAGATTTGGCTGCTGGCCCCTGGAGACGAGGGCGAGGCCGGGGTTCAGGCCTCTTTGTGACAAAGTCTCTGTTGTTACTGTCTCCACAGCTCCCATCAGCCACCTCCTGCTGCTGCTGTTCAAAAGCTTGTATTCTCGCTCTCAGGGTCGCCATGTCTTCCTCCTCCTCCTCGTTTCCCTCCTCGCTCTCTGATTGGCTGTGTCCACTGCTGTCGCTGCGGCGATCAGGGAAGCCCCAGTCGTCCGCACTGAAGGCCTCGAGCAGCTCCTGAAGGTACTTCCCCTGACTCACGTCCTGGTTCGCGCTCTCAGTTCCTGCGCGGGCAGCTAGTGTCGCCAAACCGTCCTCACGTAGTTTCACCAAAGTCTGAACTTTGACCTCGCTGCTGATTGGCTGGAGACTGATCCTAGAACGGGGGCGTGGCTTAGGGCGCTCCAGTAGGACGTGAGAGGAAGTGGTGGGAGGAGTTGCCACATCAACAGCAGACTGATCCCATTGGTCAGTTTGAGCACCAGCAGTTGAGGTCAAAGGTGAACAAAGTTCAGTGAGAAAGTCACAGCACTGTGTGTGCGCGGCGGCGTGTGTGACCGTCTCAGGGTCTGCGTTTGCCACCACGCTGTCAAGGGAGGTGACGGCTGTGTGGCTGGCGGTGATGGCGATGTCATCAAAGTGAGGCGGTTTGGGAGGGTAAGGGAGAGGCGGCCGTGGTGGTCTCACTGGTCTTCTCACTGCACAAACACATGACACACAGACAGTGAATTTCATTCACAAACAAAAATAGAACAGAGCAGGTTAAAGAACACACAAACGAGCTTCCTCTCACCCTGCGAGTCCTGAGGATCGGGGTCAGATCCTGGGTCAGTCTGCGTGGCGATGGTTATTGTAGAGGCTGGACGTGATGAGGATGAGGAGGAGGATGGAAGGAGAACCTGCTCCTGTGTCTTCTCCCTGATCACCTCCTCATAGGAAGGAGGAGGCTGAGGAGGAGACACACAGCAAAAATTTTAAGCAAAAAACTTCAAATATTCTCTAAATCCAATTGTCAAATGTGAGAAAGTGAAACATTGTCATTGGACTTTCAGACATCACCTGGGCCTGGGGGTTATAATATAGACATAATTCATTCATTCATTTCCTCACTCAGGTGCTTCTCACATTTAGCAGATTCTCCACCAGAGGGAGCTGCTCAGTCACTGTCAGGCTACACATGTCAACATGCAGCAAGAAGCCAAAAAATGAGGCAGCAGCAGTTTAAACCTGCAGGTGTTGACATGTTGATGTCGCCACCTGCAGTCGATGCGTTTAATAACTACAGTATTCTGCTTGGGTGAAATGTTTTAGCCAAACTGAAAATTTGGTTCAGGGACAAATCTAACTTAACTCTGTTTAAAGGTTTTTGAGAGATCATGCAAACTAACAAACAAGCAAACTTAAAAAACATAACCTCCATATTCACACTGAGCCCTGAACCTGAACAGTTACCTGTATGGACGGAGGGATCGTGGGTCCCCAGATCTGCGCGGCAGGAGGAGGCGGAGGTGGGAATCCTCCAGCAGCTCCAGGGAACCAGGATGTGGAGGCCAGCGGCTCTGCGGACAGGATGGTGATCTCTGGTCGCCTGGAAACAGATTCAGAGAACAGGAAGTCACCAACAGAGAAATCACATGGATTGATGCACATGTCATGATGTTTAACAGCAGAAACACGACTCACTCCTTTTACCACCTGCACAAGAATCATGTCAAACAGAACAGAGAGAGAACGACTCAAGGAAAAATAACAATCAACTAATACTAAGTAGATTTTATCAGTTGAGTACAGAATTCAAAATAAACTAAGAAAGAGGAGTGGTCAATTCATATAAACTATTCATTTAATATATGGACAATATCTTGATCTGTATCTGGATATGAAGTGAACCATGTGTTGGGACATGAGATGCTCGATGCGTCACACCGCCCGGACTTTGGCCTAATTATGAAGGAAGGGGTAAGAAGTGGCTCAATGATTAAATAATGGTTTCTAAATGTTTATGTTGGCTCAAGCACAACTGAAGGGAGTGTGTGTGGAGCAGGAGGAAGTGGGCGATGAACCAGCGCTCACAGTGAATCCAGTACATTCCTTACATGAAATATATTTACTATAAACACACGGTCACACCTGTCTGTTGACTAAAAATACTCTCTTTTCCTGACTTGACAAATTAATCCAAGATCATCAACATAAAACTGTAGGACAGAGCAAACAAAGAATCTGCGCTGTCAGTCTAAACTTCTGAACACTGAGATGTGTGTTTGAAGACTCTGCACAAAAGGGACGAGAGAGAAAGGCTGGGAGATTCAGTGAGTCTGACCTACTCCCACATGGACAGAGGAATTCAATGTAAACAATCAGGACACAGAATCTAGTAACAAAAATCCAGCAGTGTCTTACCTCCGGTCTCTGTCTCTGTCCCTGTCCCGCTCTCTGTCTCTGTCTCTCTCTCGTTCTCGTTCTCTGTCTCTGGACGACTCAGACACAGACGTCGACCTGGCGGAGGCTGACGGACAGAAAACAGCAAAGAGTCAAATAATGACACACAGTCCATCAGTATTAAAGTAGCTGTGTAGCCAAGCTTCATTCAAAACCACTGAGCTTTATTTAAACAACAACCCTGAATTAGAGCATCTGGACTTTTGTTGTATTTGACATGATGACACAGCCTTAAAACGATCAGGTCTGAAGAATTCACTTGGCATCCTTGGTTTGAAAAGTGTTTGGAACAGTTCAATATGTGAAACGTTGTTCAGCGCGAAAGCTTTAAAGCTACATAAGGGAAATGTAAAGCTCTACCCAGTGGTTCAGCAGAGGAGTGCAGAGTCAGTCCAGTCTGGAGCTGCATGCTAGATTTTATTACCCCACAAAAGGTCGGATTGCATATTTTCCATTTTTAAAAATCCACACTTTTCCAGGCCACAATTCCAACGGACTTCAGATTTCTACCAAGCTCTGCTGGACAGATTACCATCCTTCTTCTGCTCTCACAGTTTGGACACACTCTCAGGAAGACAGCGTGTCATTTTTCAGTCTTCTTATATTTTGTATTTGACACTAAGCTTCCAGTGGTTCCAGTGACTTCAGGCTGCACGGCTGCTTGTTTAGACTTGTGTGTAAATGGAGAGCATCTGCGCAAACATCAGCTCTAAAGATCATTGTACTGAACCCCCCTAAACACAAAACACACAAAGAAGAAGAGGGTCGGCATAAAGAGGTGGAGGGTGAATACTCACTTCTCTTGATGGCTGCTCTGATGGACTGGAGCGGACCCTGGCTGCGGAGAGAGAGAGAGAGAGAAAGAGAGAGAGAGTGGGTATAAGAATAAAGGAAAACATGAGTCACGTTATTTCACCTCTCCCCCCCCCTCTGGAAATCTCCCTCTTTTCCAGTGACAAACATGACTGGGTTGTCCCACTCCGTCCTCCATTTCTGAATCCCACACATTTCTCCTTTCTAGCACTTTCTTTCTCAGCCATTTTGGCAAAGTCTGGGTGAGCTCTAGCCTGAATGATCCCTGGGAAAATATATACGTCTCCACTTTTAACCAAATTTACAGACAAACTGCAGAAGGAGATGTGAATGAATCCAGGTTATTAGAAGTAAAGATAAACAGTTGGCGTTTTAAAACCATTGCAGGAGAAGAGGATGCAACGAGATGGTGTATTTAAAACAGCTCAAACCTCTGATGGTGGAAAACAATGCAGACTGAAATATGGCCTTTCTGTTTGTTTCATGTTTTAATGTGAGGAACGTCACAGTCTCGTCACACATTCACAGAGTTCATATACGTCATCATTTCAGCACCAAGTCTGTTTCCATTGCATTTTGTCAAAATTTGATTTATCAATAACCCAACTTTTCCACCAGAGTCAAGCCTGTAAACATTTTTGAGATATTTCAAGTATTTTTCCCCCAAAATCTGACCGACAACAAACATTTGAACATTGGATAAACACAGTTAAAAGTCCTGAGCTGCTGAGAGATACTGTGATCACACACATGAAGGACTGAAGTGTCGTAAACTGAGCGGATGCCTGGACGCTGGTCTGGCAAACAGTTAAAAGCTCTGACACACAAACAGGGATTTTCACTCTTTGACGTGTCCTGAACGCCACCTGGCTGAGGCCTTTTACAAGCTGAGAGAGCAGAACTGTGAGTCCATGTTGGGACGAAACTCCTCTCAGATCACTGGACAAAAAGCTACACGTGTTCTGTTTCAGTTGATAGAAAGTACTTCCTTAAACTCAACAGTTTCTCCTATCCTGGGTTGTTTTCCATCCTTTTTGCTCCCAGAGAGACAGATTGTCCTCTGAACAGGAGTTTATCAAATTCCCAGACTTCACCTGTCTGCAACCCAGACTGTTAAAATAACTCAGACATGTCAGGAGCTCCAGGACGAGCGAGGAGCCTGAAAGTGAGCCACAGCTCGTCTTATTCAAATAGACACATTGTTGTTGCTAGGCAGGTTAGGAATGAACAGAGCCAGACTCACCCAGAGGACAGAAGGAGGCCACACGTCTGACACTTTCTCTATCTTTCTCTCACTCTGTCTTTTCGATCGTCTGTTTTTGTCTCTTTGTCTCTGAGCGTCTCTCCTGCTCTGTTTCTTTCTGCCACAGAGCTGCTAACCATGAACAGACACACATGACTCACCCCTGACACTGCCCAAACACACACACACACACACACACACACACACAGATGGAAAAACTGCTTATATCCTCTTCTTTCAGTTTCTCCCTGTTTTCTGAAAAAGGGTTGGACAAAACAAAAATCTATCGTCGTGACTTTAACTTTTTTTTCCGAGGCTGTAGTTTGTGTTTTGTGTCTATTGTTGTATATTACTGTAGTTTATTAAGCTGTTTGTGCTCATTCTGGTCGGCTGCGTGGAATGAGAGACAGGAAGCCGCTCTCAGTGATCTCGGAGAACAGACCTAAACGGACCTGCTGCAGTGTTACTGTGCTGTTAGAGCAAATCCAACACTTCCTGTAGGAGCTTCAGCTTCACACAGCAGATTATGGCTTTTAATGTGAAGCAGCTGCAGGAAGTGTTCAGTTACAGTTACTGGAGGAAGCTTAGATTTGCCAGGTTTTCATTGAAGTTAAAACATGGACGACACCTACATGTGGCCATTTTTCAGTGTGTTCTGCTGAAGATGAAAGCTACAGACTTGAGTGAATGACAAACCTGACGAGACGATGCAGAACGTGAGGATGTCTGCAAAACACACAAACTTCAATACTTTCTTAAACAGCACAAGTTAAGGCCTCAGAAATGATTCTATAATAAGCACAGTCTGCTGTTTGTTCACGCATTAGGGCCTTTCCAAGGTTTCATAACCTTCTGACAGTCAGTTTCTTGTTACCATCGTTTCAGTGAAATAAAGTCAAACTGTTTCCCCGTAAACACACACACACACACACACACACACACACACACACACACACACACACACACACACACACACACACAGAGTCATTAAACTCTTCTCAGGCTAGTTGCCATTCCAAGCGGACAACAGCCAAAATACTTTGAGGAGTGTGTCAGACCCAGAGACCAAAGAGGAGGAAAGTAGTTCCTGTGAGTCTGCGAGGACACAGCAGCAAACAGTCCGGAGCTGGAGCTGGAGCTGGAGCTGAGGAGCAGAAACTGCTTCCTGCAGGTCTGCTGAACTACTTTTTCTGACTGTACAGATTTCTCAATCACCTGGATTCCACATCAAACACACCTCCTTGGCCAAATCTCTCTGTGTATGTGGGTCACATCGATCTGTCAGGTGAGACAAAGAGCAGCAGAATGTCTTACCTGTGACGATGCTCCGGCTTCCGTCTGTCAGGACGACCTGGGAAGAGAAACACAGACTGTGGTTAACAGAACAATGAACAATGTCCAAGCGACACGCAGCCCTGGTGATTTAAGCATCAAGATAAAATCCTTCCACTGTTTCAACCCAAAAACATGTTGCAAAACTGACAAACTGTCAAAATGCATATCAACTTCAATTTCATGTAAAAATCCCACATTGACATGAAAAATAGATTTCACCTCGTTAGCATGTTGCTGATATCACGAAATGCATCAAAAAAAAAAAAAAAAAAAAGCCACAAATTTTCGGCAGAATTTTGGCAAAACAATGAAAAGCTTTCTTCCATTTTGTTTTCTGATGAAGTCACACAGGAAGTGATGTGTTTTATGTTTCCCGTTAGTTTGAAATACACAGATGAAGTACTGAAAGTTATGGTTAAAGTTCACACAGAAAATATCAAAGCACAACCCCCGTGTGTCTGTCCCTGTCCACACTGAGTGACAGGTGACCTCTGGAGAGCCCACTGAACAACAATGAAGACTAAAGTGAAAACTGAAGCAGAATTTGAGGACTGACATGTCCTCACCTGAACCTCCTGTCATCAGTTTTACAAGTTTGACAAGTGAAACAGAGCAAACAGAAAGAAAAAGTTGTTTCCTTCTGTCTCTAAAGTCCAGCTGGCCTGTGTTTTTCTGCATGTGTGCATTTTCCCATTTCCTACCTCCTCTCCTGTGATAATCAGGTCAGCTCGACTCCCTGCAGTGTCACCAGAAACCAAACGCTGCGTGTTTGTAGAAAATTCTGCAAAGACCAAAAGGACTTCTCCCTTTTTCTTCTTTCCTTTCTATCCTGTTAAAGCAAAACTTAAAATGTCTCTTTTCTCTAATCGCTCTTCTTCTTCTCTTCCCCCGACTCTCTCTCTGTCTCTAAAACTGCGACTGGACCGCCCGTCCGTTCTGACCAGCTTCCTGACTGGCAGAGAGCATCCAGGAAGTGAGGCTGTGATTGGCTGCTGTGGGATTCTGCTGGAGTCATCAGGAGTTTGAACACTTCCAGATGTTTGTCCTGCAGCAGCCTGGCAGCTCTGAGCCGGAGCTGCTTTCCAACGTGCAGATGAACACCGCAGCAAATTTCCCTCACCGCTCATCTGTTGGGCTCGGGAAGCTCACAGGTTACGAGTCAGAGACTTGAGGTACATCGAGCTATTATAAAAGCTGTTATAATAATATATATTTATATTGACTATGGCTCAAATGAAAGAAAGGTGTTGCTCTAGTGATGAACCCAGTTTTTCTCAGATGTTCAAGATCAAAACAACAAGAGTTAAACAAGAGTCCATGGTGGATATTTGTCAGGTAGACAGGTTCACATCCAGCATTATTTCCATTACTGAGTGGTCAAAAAAAGAGGGATTAAAAAACAGAAAGTCATATCCTAAAATTGCTTTTTTCATCGTCAGATACAACAAAGATTCATCATTTAATTTTTGCTTAAAAACTGAGTAATGGATTATGTAAACAGTTGCTTCTTATTTTCTAGTCGATTAATCAACTAACTGTTTTAAGCTCTAAACACAACGTCAAATAAATCTTAGTTTCTTTATATCTGCTGGACGTGTGAATGAGCAACTGTTGGCGAGCGAGTTCCCACAATCATTTTTAAATACAGACACATAGATACTGTTTATAGATAAGTCCTGAAGGAAAACTGAATGGAAGTTAATAATACATCAATGTTGTGATTACAGCTTGTTTCTGCTGCCCCCAAGTGGGCAAAAACTCAGCTAATGCAGGTTTAAAGCTGCACTACATGATGTTTTCTTGGCGTGTGTGTACAGCAGAGAAGACACCGTTTGGCCAGTGCAGGGAAACACTCCTTAATGAGAGCAGGGACAGTCCCATGAGACATCTATCACCTGAGTCCATGTGGACAAAGTGGGTCAGTGTGTGGTGTCTCACACCCTTCTGAAACAGTCTGGAAACATGATTGACTAATGAAATCTATTAGTGGATGAAGTTCACCTGCAGCTTTGTCACAACGTCGACTAGTTCCATCTTCTCACTTCTTGTTTTTATAAACTGAGGACGTCGACACCTTCACTCGTCTTCACTTTCATTTATCTTTCTAGCATATATGACTAAGCTGCAGTTCATTAGGCTGAGGACAAACTCCTTGGAAACAACAAACTTCAGATGCCAGAAAAGTTCATCACAGACTGCCTTTAAATCCACAGAGACTTGAACCACAGTGCTGGAATGCTGCACACAAACTCGGCTGTTTTCCACTGTTTGAGCTGATGTTGTTCTCCAAGTGTCACCACTTTGGTTTGAGTCCAAATGCTTTACACGATCGCCAATAAAATTCCCGCATGTTGAAATCTGTTTCTGATGATTCAAGAGTATTTTTTTTAAGATAAAAAATAACACTATCAAGTGAAAAGCACATATTTGAAACACACTTGTTGAGAACTCAGTGACCTCAGCTCGTCACCATCACATGCTTGAGCTTCATTACACAACAATAGCTGACTTAGACTCTGAGCAACACACGCTCTCAGATCTGACATGCTTTTACTCAGAGGCAGCGATACCACACGTTTTCAGGCCAAGTACAAGTACTCACACTTTGTACTTGCTTATACCAAATACCCACATGAGTACTTCATACCACTGCAGCTCTAACATACGTGGCACACAGACACTTCATGTGGGGTCGAGCACAGTTCACATTGGATGCCAAAGCCCCAGAGGAGCTCAGTGTTCAGGTTAACTCCTCACACACAGCCAGAACAGATACAAGTCTTTTCCACTGGCGAGCCCACAGCTCACATTTGGTCTCATGAACAGACTGTAGCATGCACTTCATTCCAGTGAGTCTGCATGTCTGATCTTCTCACAGGCCGACTGAGCTGCACCTGAAGTTTCTTTTGTCATCGTCACTCATCCTTCCCCCACCTACATGTTTGAGTATTAGTTGATGATTTAACTGACTGCTCTTTGTCGTATGTGTGTTCGACATTATGTGAAAACAATTTTATTCACTTTTTATTATGATGCTTGTTTTGAACCGGCTTCAAAGCACAAGCAGGAAGTCGTCATTTATTTTATCATCCTGGTATTGTTGCTGTGTTTCTGTCCTGTACTTCTCTGTCAGGTCGGCCTCAGATCACCTGTCAATCCAGATCTAACTTCCCATTTCTTCTTCAAACTGGAAGTTCAACATGCATCGATCTCTTATCTCCACAGCTCTTATTTCAGCCTGTCAGGACAATCAACATTTCACATCTGCTGCTACAGCTTAATTCATGCTAATGTAAACTAAGTGAGTAGCTACCACTAAAAACTGTCGTGCTTCCAGCTTCGCTGATTTAAACTAAGCCTTTAAATTTATTTAACTTTAGCTACTTTAAAATGATGAAAGATCAACCTGACTAGTGTCAACGAGGAACTTGAAAGGATTCAGATTTGATAAGTGGATTAAATAAAATGTCATCAAGCTCAAACCCTTTTGTGTCATCATGTTGCCCAACAGAGGCCAAAAACAAACATGAGCGACATCAAACACTTGTGTGTATGTGACGTGTCTTCCCTTCCTGTTCTGAAGGCCAGAGCTCTGTCCTGTCATGTTGTTGTGTGTTAACTCCTGCGACTCCACTATGTGGTGATTTTAAATACATAATATCAGGTTGCACTCAGGGACGTATTCTTCCAGATAAAGGCCTCGGCTGAGCTGTGTTCTGTAACAACATCACTTCAAAAGGAGCCCAGACTTGTAATTTTCCAGCCTGATCCAGAGGTTTGAGGTGAGGGCATCATCTGGAGCTGCTGTGGGATTATGCACTTGTCTTACTCACACACACACACAATTACAAGAATAGCCCTGAAGAGTCATGGTAGATTATAGCTTGTGTTTCCCTGAATGAGACGGCGAGACAGAGACGGACAAAGAGGGCGACTTGTAGACTAAGTAATGGCAGCCAGTCTTGGCACAGGCCTGCACCATCACCGCCGTGTTTCCGAGAGCGCCCGTGACTTCACGCCCGCATCTGCACACTTTGACCCAAATAGTGACATGACTGCATGTCCATACACGCATTTATGGCTTCGAGTTCAAACAGGTCACACCCACACTAAAAGAGTGAATGTTGCCTTCACTGCTTCTTTAAGACACATCTATATGATCGAAAGTCTTCTTCTACTCAAACATCACTCGAGCTCCAACTAACGATCATGTTCTTTGTCAATTAAATTTTTGAAGATTGTCTTGATTAGCTGATAACTTACAAACTGTTTTTAACTTACAAAGTTTGTTCAACCAAGTCTCCACAATGTGAGATATTTAGTTTAATATGATGATAATCAAAGAAAAGCAGCACATTTTTAAAATTACTTACTTACTTAATGACATATCAAAGTAGTTTGCAGTTGATTTCCTGTCCATCAGTGGATCAGTGGAGTCATTTAATCTCTCAATGCTTCAGTACTTTCACAAACTTACTGATGATTTCTTCATGTTTTCTTACTCATTCCTCTCAGACTTTAAACGAGACAAACCGCTTCATGACAACTTCATATCCTGAATGTTAAACCAGTAAGTTAATGATACTTTGAGTCTAGTATATATAGAGGTGGATCATGACGGATGATGAGCAGCTAAATGTAGCTTCAAACTCACCAAACTTCACTCAAAAAAACAGCTGTTCTACATGTTCTAACACTGCAGCTGTTTCTCGTTAAAAACACGACAACTATAGTTTAACATGAAGCTTTGTGTTTCTGCTTTAAAGAAGCTAGTTGACCTGTGTCAGCTCAGCTCTCCTTCAGGGATCTAACCCCTGCACCGACAGCAGGTGGATTCAGTTTGAACCGGGCCACATGAAGCGGGGGTTCGGCCGCTCACCTCCGGAGCTGCTCGGCGGTCTCCGGACCACTTGTTCCCGGCTGTCCCTCATCATGTTTTCCTCCTCTTCCTCGGACCGAGCTTCGGCCATTTCTCCTCCTCTTCCTCTGCTGGCCTTCCAGTGTCCGTCTGGTGAAAATGGAGCCGAGTCAAAACAACATTATTCCTCCTCCCGACTCGGGACAAGTTCACCAGAACACCGACAACTTTACAGGCCGAAAGTCCGTTCAACGCTCCGGCTCCGTCTCCCCCAGCCTCGGGTCGTGAAACTGTGTAAAACCCCGCTGTTAGTTTAAAACAACCATGTCGCTGTGTTGAGTTTCGGCTGAAGACTTTTTCCTCGGAGCTTCCCTGTTTCCCCCCCGAGCGCGAGCTCCGGAGACACTGCCGCACGCGCTCCGGCTGCGTGACGTCACCAACTGAAAAGGAAAAAAACACTTGGATGAGAAAAAAACATGGCGGACAAAACAATTAGCTTACAGGTAGCCAACAAAGCTTATTGTACTCAACAGGTGGAGGAAGAAATACTACCTCATTGATATAAGTAGTAACAGCAGAATGTACAAGTGCTCAAGTAAAAGTGCTTGAGTTAAAGTACTTTTACCCGACTTTCAGTCCCCCAAATAAAAATACTCCAAAAGGTGCAAAAAGATTTAAATCATTCAGTGCACAAGAAATATACTGTGAAATCACACTGATGGAAGATGTACTCTTTAACTTCAGTGAAAGTAACACTACCACAATATAGAAATACTCTAAGTAAAAGTGATGCATTCCAACTTTTACATGAGGAAAAACACAAAGGTACTAGCATCAGCATTTAATAGATAAAAACATTGTGACAACACAGTGATGGAAGAAGTACTCAGACAAGGAAAAATATGAAGTTATTTACATCAAAATATATTTAAAGTAAAAGTAAAAGCACTCACAGAGACTCATCAGAGTAATGTATGTAACACTAATGTATTAATGTATTACTTTAATGCTGCAGCTGTTATGGCTAATTTTAACTATAGATGCAAGTTATTATAACAGGGAGGCCATTGATGCACATGTGTTGTCATTGTGTTTATACTGAGCTACAATGACCTGAAAAGTAGGCTAAAGCTGCTAAAACAACAACATTGCATGACTAACATTAGAAAGTAAGACAGAGACTTAGCAAAGAAGAAGAAGGTGAATGTTGCCAAGTTGAAGGACGCCTGTAAACAGGTATCAGCAGGTCCAGACTGGCAGCAGCTGTTGACACTGAGGCTTCATTTCCAAGTCCAGAGATAAAATGTGTCAGAATCCCTCTGGAGTCGGGCTTTTCAGCGGATACACTGAGTTTTTGTACTGTTTTATTTACAGTAACATAACTTTAATTATATAACACGTAGAGACGAGCTGAGGAAACCAGCTGAGCACAGACTGTCTGTTGGTCTGTCTGTCTGTCTGTCTGTCTGTCTGTTAGGGTTAAATCTTCAGGTAGTGAATGTAAATCCTCCTTGGTTTAAAAAAAAAAAAAACTTTTTGTAAATCTACTCCAGTTCTCAGTGAATGTACTGCACAGGTCTCATAATCTGTCCCATACAAACAGAACAAACTCTCTCCTCTCTGGAGAAGGGGGCGTGGCTTCGCAGCTCAGGGGGCGGGATCAGCCCCGTTACCTTGCTGTGATTGACAGCTGAGCGGCTTAAAGCCTCAGGAGCTGAGCGGCGTCAGTAACGGGTGGAAACGACAGAATCACCCGGTTTTAAACAAGAAAGCTCGGATTTCTCCTCGTTTTCTGGAGCGACAGAGAGTTTACAGCTGCTGGACTTGTTTTTGGATCAAGAAGCAACAGTTGAAGAGACTGAGCTTCATCCAGCTGAGGTAAGATCAGCATCAGGTATTAGACTGGAATATTATAGTTTTACTGGAGGGTCACGTGTCACACAGAGACAGTAAATCAGAACATAACTGACAAAACACTTCAGAACAAGTGAACAACAGAAACTAGAATAAAACAGAAACATTCAGTCAGAGAGAGATGAGAAAATATTAACTGAGAAACACACAATGAACATAAAGAAAAGAAATCAGGTCAAATATGGCTTCATGAAACTAGATCAATAGAATAAAGTGCAGTGGAAAAAAAAGAAGAAGAAAGAGGAATTTAACTTCAGCAAAACAAATCAGAAACATTCAGACTGGAATAGCATCTCCTCTATATGTCAATTGTTGTAATTCTTCTCTACTTTAGTCTATTAGTGTGTGTGTGTGTGTGTGTGAGTGAGTGATGTTTTAACACACACTCTCACCTCAGTGACCCTGCACACACACTCTCCGTGGTGCATTCAGGGTCAACTGTTCAAAACTCAGAGGACAAACAATAAGCCTTGTGAAAAAGACTTACAGTGGTGGAATGTTGCTAAGTACATCCATTTATTTTACTGTTAAACTCAAGGTATTTGTACTTAAAGGAATGAGTATTTCCATTTTATGAAACTGTCTCTTTCTCATCTACTCGACAGCTTTAGTTACTAGTTACTTTTCAGATTACAGTTAATAATTGTGTAAGTAAGGTTCCCAGTGCAGGACATGTACTTGTACTGGAGTGTTTTCACTGTGTGGTATTTGTACTTTTGCTGAAGTAAATGATCTTTACACTTCTTCCAGCGCAATTTAACAGCTGAGGCTTAAATCCCAGATGTCAGAGTGTCCCTGAACACAAACCCTGCTCCCTCCCTCCATCACACCTTTTCACACCTGTGCAGGTTGATTCTCAAAGTTTACTGCAGTTTGGTAAAAGAATTCAAGAGGCGACTCCAGCGTGGAGTCCGGAGAGAGACACAAGCTTATCAGTCAAAAATATGATAGAAATAGTTCTAAATAATTAAAGTAGAGCTGAAAAATGTGAATTAATCAAGAAGTTGATTAACAGAAAATTCATTGGCAACTATTCTGATAATCAAATAATGATTCAAGCATTTTTTTTTAAAAAAGCAAAATTCCAAAAATCCACAGTTTCCATTTTCTCAAATGTGAATACTTTCTGGTTTGCTTCAGTTATTCAGGCTCGACAAAACTGCAACAGGCATTTTCACTATTTACTGATATTTTATAAACCAAATGGTTCATTAAGGATCAAGCAGCAGATTGATCCATAACAAGTTTTGAAAAGCACAGACAGGTTTGTCATTGGCAGGAGGACTTGCTGATTACACGTTTAGATGAAGATAGAAAAGCAGCCCCACAGATTTGTGTGAGAAGCAAACAGCTGTGGTCTGTCAGAGCAGAGGATGGAGACCTTGAAGCTGCTGCTGATGAAGGAGATTAACACGTGTGCGGTCGTGTGTGAGAACGTGTTCGTCCACCTCACGCTCAGCTGCTGCAGATAAGGTTCAGGTGAACTTTCTTCGTCATGTTACTCAGAACATCTATGAGAAGACGACAACTGTGCAAACACTGAATAATATCAGCTTCTTCACTGACAGAACACAAACGCTCCTGATCTCCTCGTCAGGCCTCACAGAACCCAGGTGTCGCATTATCAGAATTAATTTAAAACTCAATCAGCTAAATGCTCGAAAACATGTGAAAGTGAATTAAAAAAAACAGGTCAGAAAATCCATCTGAACACCTCAGGTCAGTGTGTGTGTGTGTGTGTGTGTGTGTGTTTAATCCCTGGTTTGTGTGTTGGCATGTGACTGTCAGACACACACATACACATACACACACACGCACACAGTGGTGGTTTGGGATTAAACATCACTGTCTCAGATTACTTCTCTCTCCCTTTCACACACACACACACACACACACACACACACACACACACACACACACACACACTATAATGACAACTTGATGGTCCAGGCAGGAAATTGGACCAAAATCCAACTGTTTGCCCTATACACACACACACACACACACACACACACACACACACTCAGATTAGAGTCCCAGATGGTGATGATGGATTTGTAAACTGTGTGTGTGTGTGTGTGTGTGTGTGTGTGTGTGTGTGTGTGCGTGTGAGCCAGACAGTTTACAACCTTTCACTCGTGTCTCTCTCTCTTTCTCAGGACAACAGACAGCGGGCTCGCTCGTCCATGTCGCCGCAGCAGCAGGACGGAGGTAGGTGAACTGTAGAGGATTTCTTGGAGAGCTCCGATGGGAATTCATGGAATGTCCTGGAACGCCCAGGGTGGGACTCGGACGCGTTCTCATTTTTCCTGTTTGCTTGTTGCCGCTGACGACAATTGCTTCCTCTTCCGGCCTCGGCTCCCGGTTTTGGACACAGGCAGAGACACAAAGAGAAATCAGCTCTCTGCTGTGAGTGAACTGTATCTGTGTGTCCACCTCCTGCAGGCCAGCAGCTGCCCGCCAGGCCCAGGGACGGAGCCTGATCCTGGGCTGTCAGCACCGGCTAATGCCCCCCTGACCTCCGCCTCCACACCGGGCTGGAACATGCTGTAGCCACCTGACCGCCCAGCACGATGATGGCCTCGGTGCTTGTCGGGGGCAGCCGGAGGAAGTCGCTCACCCTGAGAGGGGTGGACCCCGAGACCTGTATGATTGTGTTCAAGAACCACTGGGCTCAGGTAATCAACTCGTCTTCTAACCATCACACTGTAGTCATCTCTTTATCAGTTTATCAATCCATTAACTAATCAATCACTTCTCAGGAAAACTTCTCACTTTTCTGTTCTTGCTGCTCTGTCTCTCTTCTCTCCCCCAGTCTCTTCAGTCTGTCCTATTTTCCTCATAATGGTTGGCAGACAGTGTGTGTGTGTGTGTGTGTATGTGTGTGTGTATGTGTGTTACTGACCCAGACTTTGGCCCTTAAACACAGGATCCATTTAGAACAAACCTCTCTACACCCGCCAAGAAAACCCACACACACTCTGTGTGTGTGTGTGTGTGTGTGTGTGTGTGTGTGTGTGGTCCTGTGTGAGGTCAAAGGTTAACACAAGTCCAGACAGTGAATTACATTCTTCTCTCACTCTCTTTTCATTCATGTATTCTTCCCTCGCTCGCCCAGCACAGTAATCTGTCGTCTGCTGCATCTTCAGTGTCTTGTACTCGTTATTTTTTGCTCTTTCCAAAAGCAAATTCATGGTTTTTCAGTTAATGCTGCAAAATCAAAAATGACAGTTTGACATAAAGCAAATGAATAAAACCCTAAAAAGGTCTTCTTTCCACTTAACGTCATGCGTACATTGGAGAAGCAGGTGGATGAACTGGCACCTCATGTTGAGCTTGCCTCTGATGTCCTTCACTCTGCAGGTGGTGAAGATCCTGGAGAAGCACGAGCCGGGCCGCGGCGGCGCCGGTGCACTCAGCTTCCTCTCCGGTCACGCTCACAGCGGCGGCAGCTCCGGAGCTTTACGCCTCGGTCCCATCCCGGCTGACGAGGCCAGCGCTGTCCAGAACTACGTGGAACACATGCTCTTCCTGCTGATGGAGGAAGAGGCGGGGCAAGGTAGGAGAGCAAAGGAAACGTGTCATCACGCCGCCGTGTTGAATCGAGTTCGGTCTCACGCCTGCTCTGCTCTGAAACCAGGAGGAGCCATGGGTCCCATCCTGGAGTTTGTGGTTCTGGAGGGAGTGATGGAGAGGCTGTTTCTGTGGAGCCTGAGGAGGCAGTTCACTGAAGACATGAAGCTGGAGCAGCTCAGGATGTACCAGATGCTTCTGTCTCAGGCCAAACAGCCTCTCCTGCACCATAAACCAGTTCTGCGGCCGCTCATGATGCTGCTGGCCTCCTGCGCCGGAGCTGGGACCGGTGAGTCGGACAAATCCTCACGGGAATCATTTGATGTTCTGGGAAATGTGTTTATTGCCTTTCTGACTGAGTGTGAGAGGAGAAGGCAGACCACTCTCATCTCTGTCCATTAAATATGATGTTAGCTTAGCTTAGCACAAAGGCTGGAAATGAGAGAGAAAACTTTACTCACTGCTGCTCAGAGTCCAAAACAAAAGCCCTTCATATAGTGAAGAGCAAGTTCACTGTGTTCTCAGGATAAAGGGATGGAGCAGCGGCATTCTTCAGGTTTTTGACAATAAAAAAAATTCAGAGCAGTTCTCTGTAAAATGGCGACCACAAACCTGAGTTTTCTCTGGAGTTTTCTCTCTTGTATTCTCAGATCCTTCAGTAACACATGAAGGCTGAAGTCAGAACACTGGAGCTGGTTGAGCTGTGTAATGACATCTAATTGGTATCACGTGGTATCACATGCTGCAGGTGTAGCTGGTGAGGTGTGTAAACAGTTACCTGGGTAGTTAATGGCCTGTGTCGCCCCCCCCCTCCAGACAGCGGTGGCGTGGTGGAGGCGGAGCTTGTCCTCCTGTTGAACCAGCTCTGTGTGGCTCTGGTCAAAGATCCCTCAGTGCTGGAGCTGTTCTTCCACACCAGCGAGGACCAGGGAGCCGCCAACTTCCTGCTCTTCTCCCTGCTCATACCGTACACACACAGGTACACACACACACACACACACAGAGTATGAATATGGTTGTACAGAATCATGACCTGTGTCATGTGTCCCTCAGACAGGGTTTGGTTGGTCAGCAGGCCAGAGATGCTCTGCTGCTCATCATGTCTCTGTCGGCCTCTGATCCTCGAGTGGCTCAGCACATCGCAGAGAACACGTACTTCTGTCCTGTAAGTGCTCACATACAGAAACTCATACTAAATATATACACAGATAGTTTGGATCCATCATCACTGAACCTTCATGGTTCGTTGGCTGAGGAGACGACGCCTCCTTGGCACTGGTGTCATGGTCATCTAATGTCTGCCAGGGCGTCGACTACTCTTGGAAATGTGGAGGATTTATTCAGGATCAGCGTCACTCACTTTACAGAGATAAGTCCATCTGGCCAGAGACTTCCTGCTGTCGTTGACTCTCTGCATGGTTAGAACACACGACAAGAGGTGAACACAGTGCTGTTAATGTGAAACTTTGAAAGAAACAAGAACATTCTTAAACAAGCTGGTCATTTTTTTCACAACTTCTAAAAAATATCTTAAGATTAGCTGAGGTCAATACATGTGAGGTCATGATGATGTCACTCAGATGAGTTAAACCAGCCATTCACTGAGCTGAGCTTAGTTAATCTCTACAGACCTTCCACATGTGTGCAAAGTAAAAACTTCTGTGTTTATGAGTGAAAAGGTAAAAAAAATCTACTGCTGGAGGTTAACAGAATAAAAAAGGGTTTTAAGAATCGACTCTGATGCAGATTTGTTTTTATGAATGAGACGGCTGTTGAAATGAGTGGAGTATGTGGCGTTCTGGTGCAGCTCCATTCATCTCCCCTCTGCATTGTAATCTCATTATCACAAGTTATGTAATAAACTAATGAGCTCATACTGTTTCCTCAAAGTTAGAGAGAGAGAGAGAGAGAAAACAAGGGGAGGAGGAGGAGGAGGAGAGGAAAACGAGGAAGAAGGAAAAGAAACTGGGAAATGTAATATTATTATTAGTATAATTGTTGTTGTTGTGCAACATGCATGAATTCACCCATAAACATACATCTTAGTTTAGCATGTTTGCATGACCGGCTGATATCACCACCCTCAGACACATGTGGCTGACATCGATGTAAAAGTTACACATCTTTCAATCTTATCGAGGACAGAACAATAACAAGACGTGTGTTAAACTGTTACAAATATAACAAACAGAAAGATACCAAATGTTATTGAAATCCACTCTTGCTGTTTCGGCCATGTTGCCTCCATCACTGTTCTGCTTTTACTGTTTGTGTGTGTGTGTGTGTGTAAGAGAGAGAGTGTGTATGTGAAAGGGCGAGCAAAGACACTTAAGCACCTGTGTGTGTGTGTGTGTGTGTGTGTGTGTGTGTGTGTGTGTGTGTGCGTGCGTGCGTGCGTGCGTGTGTCAGATTTAAGCCCATGTTACCACACTCTGACCTCAATCTTTATGCAGAGAGCAGATTAGTAAACCAGCGTGAGATTGGCTCATACACAGTGAGGGATTAGTAAGTCTGCACGTGATTGGACAATTGCCTGATTGTTAAGGAGACTCAAGGCTGCTGCTGATATTGTTGTTGTTTTCTCTCCTCTGTTATCAACAGAACAGAATACACTGAGGCTATGGCCAACAGCTGGTTAGCTTAGCTTAGCATAAAGGCTGTAAACAGGTGGAAGCAGTTAGCCTGGCTCTGTCCAAAGGGAACTAAATCCACCAAGCAGCATCTCCGAAGCTCAGTCATCTGCACTGGAGTTTACCTGACACAAAAGCCTGTGTGTGTGCATGTGCTGGACCTGAGCTGTTCCCATGTGTTCACAGGTGTTGGCCACAGGTCTGTCTGGTCTGTACTCGTCTCTTCCAGCCCGGCTGCAGGTTTACAGTGAAGACTGGCACTGTCTGGACCAGGCTGACTGGCAGCAGGTGAACTCCACAACCACGCAGTGAATGAAACGATGGCAGGATTTAATTGACTAAATCTGTGAATGAATGAAAAATAAAGTAGTGCATTAACAGATCCATGAAAGGCTGATTGACTGTCTGAGTGAATGAATGATCAATCGATGACATCACCTCTTACCTGGTCAACAGGTGCCGGCTCTCGTCCACTTCCTGCACTCACTGGACTTCTGCAGTGCTGTGACCAAGGTAATGCATACACACGCACGCACGCACGCACGCACGCACGCACGCACGCACGCACACACACACACACACATACAGAATGAATGAATGATGTCACAGCCACCTCGCTCTCTCTCTCTCTCTGTCTCTCTCAGGTCGCTCACCCTTCCATCCGCTCTCAGTTGCTGGGTTACATCTATAATGGCTTCCTGGTTCCTGTACTGGCTCCTGCTCTGCATAAGGTACCCCCCCCCCCCCTCACAACTGCTGGTTTCTGTATTTCCTGGTGTCCTGTGTTGCTCATACTGAGAAGGCTTTGTGCTGCTGTGTGTGTGTGTGTGTGTGTGTGTGTGTGTGTGTGTGTGCGTAGCTGACGGTGGAGGAGGTGATGACCACCACGGCCTACCTGGATCTGTTCCTGCGCTCCATCCCAGAGCCCGCCCTCCTCCAGACCTTCCTGTCCTTCATCTTGCTGCACACACATGACAACGTGCACATCCTGGACACGCTGGTCAGCAGGGTCAACACACCTTTCCAGGTAACGCACTGAAGCACCATCCACTGTTGGGTCGCCTGTGGCTCGTTGTATTGACCTTCACCTGTGGCTGTGCTCGTCAGTTGGGTACGGTGTCACTGGCTCTGTTCAGGACTCTGATTGGTCTCTTCTGTGAAGACGTCATGCTGCAGCTGGTGTTCAGGTCAGTCGCATTCACTGCCAAAGGCCGGTTTGTCCCTGATAAGAACTAGTTTGCACAGTGTCTTCCGGCCGTGGTGGGGACGTGTGCCGGGGCTGAAGGTGTCTGTGTGTCCTCAGGTATCTGATTCCCTGCAGTCACCTGAGCAGGAGGCAGCGCTGCTCCCTCCAGCAGAGCGAGTGTTACTCCTCCGCTGCTGCCTCCTTCCTGCTCCTCATGCCCTCCTGGTGTCCGGGGATCCTCCACAGCACTAACACACAATCTGAGCTCATCCACTGGCCCAAAGGAGCAGGTCAGTGCAGCCAACACACACACACACACACACACACACACACACACACACACACACACACACACACACGTGAATACTCTCTATTGTGTTTATGCTGATTCCAGTTCTGTGTCTGCGTCAGATCTGTCAGTGTCAGACAGTGTCGGTTACTGTCGTGGTTCAGACTTTCTGATGGATGTAAACTATCTCCACTACCTCTGGGACGCCCGCCAGGCCATCTCCACCTCCCACAGGTCAGACTCAGCTTCATGCTCCTCTTTGTGATCTCTGTTCAGGAGTTACTTCTTTAAGAACAAACATGTGAAGCTCGTGGTGAAATTAGAGGAAAAATCAAGAGATTACAAAAGAGCAAATGTAACCCACTGTAAGTAATAAGAGCAGTGAGCAGCCACTGTGTGTCACCTGAGGACCGACTCCAGTTCTGAGCCGGTGCTCTGGTCACTCGCTTACATGGTTTTGATGGTGGAGGAAACCCATGCACTGTCACTGTCCCGGCAGGCAACTGATTCTTAATCAATTATCATTTCATCACATTTCTGTTGTATGTTTTCCTGCAGGGCGTGTCGGCTGTGGTCGGCGCCATATGACGGGGTCAACCCTTCGTCTCAGGAGGACCGATCGGACACGCCGGGGGACAACATAGAAGATGAGGAGGAGCTCGTACTGCGAGACAAGAGCGACTCCATCTGCTCCTTGGTGGTCACTCCTCCCCCCTCGGCCCTCTCCCCCACCCCGTCCTCCTCAGACACCGTCTCCACAGGGCACCAGGCAGGAAGGGCCAGCTCAGCCCTGGAGCTGGAGTGGGATGACATTTTTGCAGATGATGATCCCTCTTTGTCAGGGGTGCTCAACATGACTCTAGCAAATGGCAGTGCGTCTCTGGAGGCTGACAGGTGCACGTCCACACCTGCACCGCCCCCTCTACCTCCTCGACACATCCAGGAGATGCGACGCACTGCGACCAAGCTGGTGCACGGCTCATATGTAGAGGAGTCGGAGTTTCAGGACGACGTTCTGGTCTACGACCTTGTTGCCCAGAAAGACACAAAGGCAGCCATTTTGGAGCGAATCATGGCGGCGAATCGGCGGGCGCACGGAAGCATCTCAAACGTCCCACGAGCATCAACAGCAGCGACAACAACAATAACAACCATGTTAACGACAACGGGGAAGACGGTGATGGAAACAGTTAACAGCATAATGTCAACGAGGAGGAGGAGCGACGATGGAGGTAAAGAGGACAGGAGAGCGAGCGAGGACTTTGGGAGGGAGGCGAGGAGGAGGAGTGAGGACTGTGTGAAGGAGATGTGGAGGAGGAAGGAGGACGGAGAAGATGACATAAAGAGGACAGACGTTCAGGGACGTCACTTTATCACCAATGGTTTTAATGCTAAGAATCACATCATCGACGAATGTGATGATACCAATGAAGATGACAAGCTGTTGAAGCAAAACTGCTCCCAGAGCGACTTCAACACTACTGTGCATCACATGCACACACACCACAACACACACCGGCCCATGTCCTGTTTAGTGACAAATGGCCATTGTGACTTGGAGCCACGTGACTCTCTGGCAGGTGTGATTGATGCCAAGTCTCCAGGTCTGCTTGGTCATGATGTCAGGAACAACGACGGCTTCCTGTCCCGATACCACGAGCTCATGCTGTCTTTGGGGGTGGAGCCCGACTGTGATGACATCACGGACGACATCAGCACGTTCAGGAAACGAGTCCGATTGCTGAGGCAAAAACTGGAGGAGGAGGACGAAGGACTTGGTGAAGAATTTGCCTTGAGCTCCTCGTGGGACGCCAGAGAGGAGGAGGGAGAGGAGGAGGCAATGGAAGAGGAGGAGGTGGGAGGAGAGGAGACGAGGAACAGCAATGAGGACGGCAACAGGAGGCATGGAGTCCCCTTCACAGGTCTGTGGTTTTAAGCACAAGTGAATTCGATGTTGACGTGAGTAAAGAAGCTTCCTGAAGTAGAAAACGTTCATTAACGTGGTTGAGTAACTAGTGTCTCTGTATATTCTCTCTGTCACACACGTTAACCTGTAGTTTCCCATGATGCCTCAGGTCCGTTCATCAGCGTCCTGTTGTCCCGGCTGGAAAACCTCCTGGAGAACTCCATCGCAGTGAACCTGCTGGTGACGGGCATCCTGGCCCAGCTGGCCTCGTACCCCCAACCTCTCCTGAAGTCCTTCCTGCTCAGCTCGGACACACACAACCAGCCCAACGTGCGAACACTGTACCAGGTAACATCCACACACGTCGTTTTATTGATTCTTCCATTGTTTCAGCCGACTGAGTCCTGACACTAGCTTTCACTCTGTAGGTGTTGGTGTCGGTGCATGCTCAGATAGAGCGCTACGTGGCGGCCAGACCCGACTATCCTGCCCTGGTCACTCAGGCCTGGAGATTCCTGTTAGCTAAGGACCAAGACAGCAAGTTCAGAGGTAAATAAACACATGGCAACACATGTGGAAGCTGCCACAGCTGGAGCTTTTAGTGCCTGACGCTACAGTCACAGGAAAACTCTGCCTTTAGCAAGTAGCTGCAGTAATTGTACTACAAGGAATTAGTGGGAGTAGGCGGAGTTACAGCAGCATCGTTAATATGATTACTATGGGAAATGCTATGCTACGCAGCTGTTGGCTCGTTTTGTGGCATGGCTTTTAACATCATGAAGTGCTACATAAAGTGGGCGTGAGTTTCAAATCCATCGGAGGGACTTTCAGACACTGATGATCTGTTTGAAGCGAAGTGATGCCTTCACAATCACAATTTAAATCATGTGTCTCAGAGAGCCTGCAGTCTCCGGGCGGAGACCTCATCCTGGATCCGTCTCTTCCCAACGGCTCTGTGAGGAACGCTCTGGCTCTGCCTCCTCTCGCGGTCCTGCCGCCCTGCCCCCCCATCCCCCCCCAGGCCAAGAGCCGAGTGTTCGCCATCATCCTGTTCGCCGAGTTCCTCAAAGAGCTGGCCGCCGTCGCCCAGGAGCACAGTGTGGCCCCGGACTGGTCTGCAGAGGAGTGAGTGGAGGGCCACAGGCTCAGTGGTGTAAATCTGCCTCAGTAGTTTCTGTTGATGCAGCGTATCCAGCTGAGTGGCTTCTGAACGGACAAGCACAAAACATGCACGAACACACTGAGCTGTAATACAACATAAGAAATGAATGAATGCAGATGTTGTAATGAAATATTGTTTTTATAGATGTGGATTTATACTGTGTTTATGTTCCTGGCAACACTTGAATATTTGGATGTTTTCCCTGTGTGAATATGGACGATATTTATATGCAGACAAAAATGAAGGAGATTATTTTGACCAGTGTTTCTATATATTTGTGGGATTGGTGCAAATAGTTTCATATG
>JBBMOC010000155.1:0-25725 GCA_037975185.1 Centropyge bicolor | reverse complement strand
GAGAGAGAGACAGACAGACAGAGAGAGAGAGAGACAGACAGAGAGAGAGACAGGGAGAGAGAGAGAGAGAGAGAGAGGGAGAGAGAGAGGGAGAGACAGACAGACAGAGAGAGAGAGAGAGAGAGAGAGACAGGGAGAGAGAGAGAGACAGGGAGAGAGAGAGAGAGAGAGAGGGAGGAGGCTGAGTGATACTGAGGGGAGAGGAAGCTCAAAGCAGAAAGCTCGTTGAGAAGAAGTGCGAATTGAGTTAGAGAAACAAGAAACAAAATAAAGAAAGTAAAAGGACACTCAGTCTTGCCGATGATCATCCACCATCTTTAAAAATATATCTGATCGACAGAAGGGAATTCGAGGCCATGATGAAGCTGTGGATTTGCCTCTGCTTCCTCGGTGAGTCCAGCTCTCCTTCAAACCAACTCTTGTTGACTTGTGTTGTTGCCAGAGTGACGATCAACGTACATAAGATCCTGATTTATTGATCAGAGAAAGAGCAGGAAATGAAGACGACATTGGTTTGGAAGCCAGGGCTCCGGCGCTCACTCCAACACCTGCACTGAAAACTGTCGAGGCTCAAGCTCAGATTTCGACAGCAGCAGAAGCTTCGTGGTTTCACTCCTGATCATGAAGATCCACAGAGTTCTGGTTCTGTTCTCACTGACTGAGAGTTAAGCCTTGAATATGCTTGAATGATTTTAGGGTTAATTCAAAGACTCCTGCCACGTGCAGGAAGTAACATGGAGCAAAGAAACTGCAGTAGAGATGCTGGTTTATATCTGTATATATACATGAAATATAAGGCGTATAATAACGTTCATACTGCACATTTCAAAATATTTATAGACTCAGATGATGTTAATGGAAGCTTGAGCCTCAGTTTCTGGATCATCAGCAGCACAGAGGTCAAAGGTCGGAGGAGATGGAAGAAGTGTTTAAATGAATGATGAAAGCGTTCGAACATGATCTTTGGCTGCTGTTCTTCAGCTTCTCTGAAAACATTTTCACAGCAGCAAGTTTTTTTTTACACATCTGTAAACCTGTGGCAGCAGCAGTCGACAGATACGCCCACTACGTTACTGTCAGATTTAGATTAATGGTCCAACAAACTAAATATGATGCATTATTATAGGTGACAAGTTTTTACTGAATACTTTTACTTTTGGTACTTTAAGTATACTTTGATGCTAATTCTTACTTTTACTTGTCACAAAGTATTTCTACTCTGTGGTATTTTATGACTTTTGTACATGTGTTCCTTTAGCTTTCATTAGCCTCAATCTGGACAGTTGACTTCACATTTTTGCAGCACAAAGTATAAAATCATGTGACAGCTGTTTCCAGTCTTCCAGTCACAGAGTTTGGTGCAGGACACAAGTAACTTGACTCTCTCTCTGTCTCAGTTCTAGCACTTTCTTCTCTTTCCAGAGGACAGAACACCTCGACTGCTCCACACAACGAGACGGCTCACGCAGAGAACGCAGGTACCGTGATCATGTGATCTAATGCTCTGCTCTGCTCTGCTGCGCTTCCCAAACTTTATCAAAGTGGAAACAGCAAAGTCACAAGCTGTAAATTCATAATTCTGACAGGAAGTGTTCAGCTGCAACAACCTGCAACCACAAACTGTCATCGACGTCTGAGCGGAGGCACAACTGCATATTATATATATCTGTGTGTGTGTGTGTGTGTGTGTGTGTGTGTGTGTGTACAGTGTTTCTAATCTGGAGATTTTGATCTTTTCTGCTTATGTCTTCTTTCACCTTGTTCCTTTACTGTTTAACTTCAGTTCATTTAAATGGCATCTTGTTTGTTATGTGATAAAACGTTACTGAGGGTGAGTGATTCCACCAATTAGACGGTTCCTGGTTCGATCCCTGGTCCCTGCAGTCTATGTGTTGAACCTGTAGAATACTGTCTCATCGGTGTGTGAATGCACGTCGCTTTGGATTAAAACGTCTGCTAAAATGAAACTGTAGAATTGTAGAAAATTAACAAATCTTGAGCCACTTTGAGAACCACTGCTGTCCTGTCCTGTCCTCTGCTGTCCTGTCCTGTCCTGTCCTGTCCTGTCCTCTGCTGTCCTGTCCTGTCCTGTCCTCTGCTGTCCTGTCCTGTCCTCTGCTGTCCTGTCCTCTGCTGTCCTGTCCTGTCCTCTCCTGTCCTCTGCTGTCCTGTCCTCTGCTGTCCTCTGCTGTCCTGTCCTGTCCTCTGCTGTCCTGTCCTGTCCTCTGCTGTCCTGTCCTGTCCTGTCCTCTGCTGTCCTGTCCTGTCCTGTCCTCTGCTGTCCTGTTCTCTGTTGTCCTGTCTTGTCCTCTGCTGTCCTGTCCTGTCCTCTGCTGTCTTGTCCTGTCCTCTGCTGTCCTGTCCTGTCCTCTGCTGTCCTGTCCTCTGCTGTCCTGTCCTCTGCTGTCCTCTGCTGTCCTGTCCTCTGCTGTCCTGTCCTGTCCTCTGCTGTCTTGTCCTGTCCTCTGCTGTCCTGTCCTGTCCTCTGCTGTCCTGTCCTGCCCTGTCCTGTCCTCTGCTGTCTTGTCCTGTCTTGTCCTGTCCTCTGCTGTCCTGTCCTGTCTTGTCCTGTCCTCTGCTGTCCTGTCCTGTCCTCTGCTGTCCTGTCCTGTCCTGTCTTGTCCTGTCCTCTGCTGTCCTGTCCTCTGCTGTCTTGTCCTGTCCTGTCCTCTGCTGTCCTGTCCTGTCTTGTCTTGTCCTGTCCTGTCTTGTCCTGTCCTCTGTTGTCCTGTCCTGTCCTGTCCTCTGCTGTCCTGTCCTGTCCTGTCCTCTGCTGTCCTGTCCTCTGCTGTTCTGTCCTCTGCTGTTCTGTCCTCTGCTGTCCTGTCCTGTCCTCTGCTGTCCTGTCTTGTCCTGTCCTCTGCTGTCCTGTCCTGTCCTCTGCTGTCCTGTCCTCTGCTGCCCTGTCCTGTCTTGTCCTGTCCTCTGCTGTCCTGTCCTGTCCTCTGCTGTCCTGTCCTCTGCCGTCCTGTCCTGTCCTGTGTGTTGTACAATGTCATGTCGTATAAGAAACTTCCTGGAAGTGTTTTCATGTGTGTGTCAAGTTGTTCGACTGCTTCTCTTCATTCTCACCATCAGTCATAGAATCAGCAAACATCTGTCTGACTCATGTGTGTCTCCTCCATGTCCCACACAGAACCCCCCAACCCCTTGACCCCAACCCCGGGGTCTCCAGGTGAACCTGAAGCTAACGGCTCCACGGCCCCTCCCTCAACACCTCCTCTGGGTCAAACATCAGCCAGTACAGCAGATGGACTTCCACCAGGAACTGTTGTCACGGTAACAGCTGTCTCAGTGAACGATCTAATGAGCTTGAAGAACAGTCACAAGTGCATGATCACATGACAGGCAGAGCTGAAACAGCAGGCTCAATAACTGATCAGTTGATGAGTCTGGCTCTGAATCATGACGATCGTCTGTTCTGGGAAACTGTGTCGAGCATTTTCAACTGTTTTCTGACACTTAAATAAAAGACTGACTACTGTACACGATCACAAAGCACTCCAGCTCATGACGGACTCAAACCAACCCAGGCAGGTCAACGTGAACTAGAGCACCTCCACTCTGCTGCTGTCAGCCAATCAGAGACCTTCTAAATGACGTGAAGCTTTCAAAGTGTGATCTCCCTCTGATGACTTTTACAGACTCAAGAAGCAGCAACGACAACAGATAAAGACACAGTCGATCACAGCACAGCAGCTCAGACCACGGCCGGTCTGCCTGGGGGCCGGGGGAGGGCCGGTGATGCTGCTGTGACGAAGACGGGTTCTATAGCAACGACCAGCACCTCATCAAAGCCAGGTACCTCACTGGTGCATTTGTGAGCCTTGCACCTCAGTTTGTCTTCCTGTGTGTCAAACCACAGCCACCACATGTTCATGTTCTCTGTAACTGCAAGCAGCTGCCGCACAAACACAGACTGTTCAGACGCTCATACTGAGACGTAACAGGCACACACACACTGATATTCTACTTGATCTGAAGTTATCATGTGTAACATGTTGAAGCATGTCAAGCACAAATATATAATAACTGAAACTCTTGGATAGAAGTAATGTGGATACAGACAGGAAACATGTGGAGAGAGGGGCAGCGAATACAACAAGTGTCCTGTAACTTTCATTTCCTTCTGTTCTCCACAAGGGGGCGACAACGGTGCCACCATGAAATAACATTGTATTTTGTTTGAATTGAATTAGTGACTCTCAGAGCTCTGAACATTAATGAGTTGTTTGTTTCTTTTAGTAACAGCTGAACCCAAGAATAGTTCAACCGCGGGTAAGGACGTTGTATTATTATTTCTCCTGTTATTTATATAATAATTTTATATCAGGATGAACACCCAGTAACAATCAATCACCTGTAAGTAAGTACTGTGTATACTGTGTATACTGGGGGAAAATGCCTACGTTCCCTTGTCTTGTTGTCAGTTTACTATATGTTTGTACTGAGCTCAAGAGAAACCAAAGTCAGATTCCGTATATGTGTACGCATACCAGGCCAATAAAGCTGATTCTGATTCTGATAAATTGTGTAAAATCAATAAATCAACCCATAAATTCTAAATTGAATTTATTATCAAAACTCAACTCATTATTATGAAATGTTACTTTATCATTCTCATTTATAGTTTAGTTGAGTTTTTGAGGTTTTATGTGATGATAGAAAAATGTATTTTAAAAGGTTTTTATTTTATTATCTCATTTTTCATGAAGTGGTATTGTTATAGTTTTTACTCCACAGTAATGAAACGTATTTATCAACTGATCTCTTTATGTTTTTTTAAGTTATCTACATTATTTATGTCTATATTTGTATAGATCCTTGCTAACTCATTAACTGATTAAAGAAACAGGCTCAAACACGTTAACGAACCCGGCTCTGTCTCCAGGTTATGTGATCCTGGTAGTCATCATCCTGGTGATCATTGCTCTGTGCGTCATCCTCTACTTCCTCCGGAGAGTCTCCAGGGTAAGTGAACCAGCCAACCATCTCAACGAACCCATCGGGACCTTTGAACCAGTCTACCTGGACGACCTGGGTGTGTGTGTGTGTGTGTGTGTGTGTGTGTGTGTGTGTGTGTGTGTTATGGTAACATGGCTACATGTGAGCATATCCTGATGTGTGTGTGCTTTGGTTTGTGCTGTCTCTCAGATCGACCTGCTCCTAAAGACCAAGTGACCACAGACGACCTTTCACCTCCTCCAGTAGCCAATGGCACAACTCCACAGTCGGAGGAAAAGGGCTCCAATGGAGAGAACGGTACAACAACAAGAACATTCAAAACTCAGCAGAACATGTGGTGAAGACAAGGAGAAATTTGGCCAAATGGTCCTTTAGAGCTTTGAATTCAGCCTGAGCAGAACGTCAATCCATCAGCAACTTGATAAGTCCTGCTAATGAATTAGGTCTGTCGTGCCAACACAGGGTACTCACACATCCATCAAACAGAGCCCCAGTTGGGGGACTCTCGGGCTGAAGAGGAAGAAATAGTGTGAAAGTAGTGTGTCAGTGTGTCTGTCTGTCTGAAACAATGCACTCATCATGAGAGAATACAGTGATGCTGCACAGCAAATTAAACAGCAGAACCTAGGCTACAAGAATATATAAGCCATTTTAACATGCACCTAACACAGCTCAAACGCCAGCTAAATTAATTATCAAATATAGAAATTAATACAGCGCCACCCAGTCAACCCACTCGCCATATTTCTGGCTATAGCGCTGTGGTACTTCATGCAAAACGGACAAACAAGCCCTCAAACGAAAGCAGACAGTCCACTGATTCAAACCATATCCATCAAAGCTCTCTAAAACCAAAGCAACAGCCACAATCAACACAAACAACAGCAAAAAATACAAATCGCTTTGTCAAACTATAGTCGTAAAATTTCTCTTACCTTAGCTGTTTCGCCATTAAAAGTTTGTTTTATCGGTAAATCCACACCAGAAACAGTTAGCGCTACTTCCTTAGCAACAATGCAAACAACCCGGATGTCTCTGGGAGGCTGGGAGGGATTGGCCGGGGCGCGAGGCAAGATGGCGTCCGGTTGACATCCTGGGGTTTCTAATTGGCTAACGGTGCTGTCAATCTCTCTCTGGAATCAACCAATCCATGACGGAGATACAGCCTCGCGTATCCACATACAGCTCCATGCTAGTTTTAACGGCTTTACGAACAAGGCGCATGCGCAGAATACGCGCAGCGGGGCCGTTGTTTTGAATAATACGAATTACGGGAAAGAAGTAAATTCACGTAGCACAGTGAATCTGACACATGGCACTAGGTTAACCATGACGTCACAAGCTGTGCCAAGATGTGACCTGGCCTGCACTGTCTGCACTAAAACCTCTCTAGTTTTGTTCTGCTTCACTTTATCAGAGTCAAACTTTGCAGAGACAATGCTCACATATTGTGCTATGATTTGATAGAGATTTAGAGCTGCAGCTGGATCATTTTATTATCCTAAAAGTGCTTCTTTTTTTCAGGTGAACCTGAACTTTTTCATTTGTGCTGTGTACCATCTTCATTTACTCTTAACCAGTAACATATATACTGATATTTACACATCTGAACAAAACTTACAAGTGTTCCCTTTATTATGACACAAGAATTATTCAAATAGACCTTGTAGCTGCAGAGATAAACTCATTTATTATGGGTATGTAATGTGACCTGGAAAATAGCTTAGGGCTTAAAGGATTAATATGTTTTTCAGCTTGTTTATATGGTTCATTTTTACTGTTTAACTTGTTCTGTCTCTTTGCTGCTGTGCAATGCAAATGTCCCCACTGTGGAAGAATAAAGGTTTATCTTATCTTATCTTATCTTATCTTATCTTATCTTATCTTATCCTCTGCTCCATCTCTGACTCCAGCTCTGCAGGACCAGCCGGATGCAAACGGCGTGGAGACGTCGCTCCCCAGTCACACCGGGTCCTCGCCGGGCGACGACCCAGCCGGCAGGACGTCGAGCCCAGTGAACGTGGACCTGCTGCTCGATGCTGCTGAGGAGGAATCGCCACAGAACGAGAACAACAACAACAACCCATGTGAGACACACATTTGTATCTGTGCAGCTCAGTGACGGCAGCCAGTGCTGCTGAACCAGCTCCACCCGGTTCTAGTCTTGGTGCTCAGGTTGAGATCAATGAGAAAGGAGCAGGTTGATTTCATGAGTACAGCTGAATCAGAACAGTCACAGTTGTGTGTTGGTCCCTCCTCTCTCCGCAGCAGTTTGCTCCTCTGAGCCGTTTGTGGAGATCAACCTGGACGACCCCGGCTGGTGCGATCACTTCCTCGCCTCTGTTGACGCTCCCTCCTCTGTCCTCCCCTTCTCTCCTTTCTCCTCCTCCTCCTCCTCTTCGTCTTAGCACCGAAGACGCCCAGCTCAACACGGAGGTGACCTTTATGTCCCGCCTGCAGCTCACCAGGATTCACCGTACAAACCTCGACCCGACCTGTTGCGTCATCGCAGCGGCTTCATGAAAACGAATGGGTTGTTTTAACGAGGTCGTTGTGGTTTCTTCGCTGGCAGGATATACACACTCTCTCTCTGTGGCGTGAACCCGACAAAATAATGTTTAAACTGCACAAGTAGAGACACAGTTACTGTAAATATGTTATAAAGTTTTAGTTTGAACTTTTTTAACAAATAGAGCTTTTGTAGAAAATAAGAGAAACAAACCAAACATTTCCCTGCTCTCATTTTGCTTGTGTACTGATTTGGACCAGGAGATAAAAACATGTACAGTCATATGGATGTTTTTATTTTTATCTTTTTTTGAAAGTGAAAAGTCATAAAGCCTAAGTGTTTTTTTTTACTGGCTCCTATTTTTGCCTTCTCCTCAGTTCAGGTAACGAAGCTTCATTTGGAGTCTTGATTTTACTCTTGTACATTCTGTGATGATCCTGTTCTGTTGATGTTTAAGATCTTGATTAAAGCTCTTTCTAATGGTGTCTTCTTTTTTTCATTATCATAAATAAAGCTTGGAAGGAGACTTTCATTCACATCAGTCTTCACATAAAGCCTCATGTTCGTCCATGGAGCATCACACACTTTCACAGTCTCTTGTTGCTGTGGCTATGGTTGGAGGCCGGGTCAACTGGAGCGGCGAGGCACACGGAGAGCTGGGACAAAGACCAAATGTAAGCCAGGAGGGACAAAACAGGACTCAAACAATCCGGAGGTAGCATGTAGCAAATAGCATGAACACGTGGGAGCTGAGTTCACCATGGGAGGCGGAGGGATCTGGCACAGGGGTGGAGCCAGGGTCAGGTTCATGTGGGAGGTGGATGATTACAATTGTTAACCTGTGTGAATCATCTGCCAGGGCCCAGGGTGGAGAGAGAGAGAGAGAGAGAGAGAGAGAGAGAGAGCAGCCTCCAGCCACAGACTCTGAAACAAGAACAGGACAGGAAAAGAAACAAACCCAACCAAGCAAAACACAAAGAACCAGACCATGACACTGGTGTTTACACTGCGTGTGCAGGCTTCCCTGGCCGGGGCGACACCTGATCACCAGGTGGATCACCACAGGAATCTGAACTGCAAAATGTGTGGCAGTCGGGGACGAGATGTAAAGCTCCCCACTGTGGGACGAATAAAGGTGTATCTTATCTTATCTTATCTTATCTTATCTTATCTTGTCTTATCTTATCTTATCTTATCTTGTCTTATCTTATCTTATCTTATCTTATCTTATCTTATCTTGTCTTATCTTATCTTATCTTATCTTATCTTATCTTATCTTATCTTATTGAATGACTGCTGGTGTATCTACAAAGATAAAGCTTTATTTATTTACATATTTCTCTTCTTCATCACTGTGTGTAAACTCTGCTACTGAAAAATGAGCTATGGGAAATAATGAGGAGACAATTCAATGTTTAGCAAAACATTAAAAAAAAAAGAAGTTTATTGTGCGAATAAGATAAGCTCATCCTGAACTGCTCAAGCTTGCAGGTACAAACCACAATGTTTCATACAGTTGTTTATAGTGAAACTGAAGATACAATGGAGTCAGTTTTATCAGGATAAAGAAAAATGTGTTTGCAATTACAAATCAACATTGTCAGACATGTTTAATAAGAAACAAGGTAATTTATAAAAATGTTTCTATCATTGTTACTTTTACCTGATATTAACAAACACTTGATCACAACTCAGTTTTAAAATGTTGCTTCCTTTGTCTCTGAACAGGAACTGTCGCTGTGACAGTGATGTGGGGTTTTCCTTGAGCCGGGGAGGCGGGTTCCTGCAGCTCATGTTACTGGAAACGACCTCTGACAGTAAAGAAAGTGTGAGCTGGTTCCTCCGACAGTTTGACTCCAGACGCTCGGTCCGCGACTCTGTCACAGATGAGACACCAGGTAACGAGTGAATCTTTCATTATTCAGGCTGAGAGTCATTTTATATTGACCCTGCAGCTTCATTGTCTTTGTATGAAGGTTGTTTCATTGTTTCCTTCTGCCTGTGTCAAAGAGCTCATTTCAGGGTTTTAGGTTGGATTGGCTTTCTTCTGTCCGTCTCTGTCTGAGAAACATCCAGCTCAGTCATCGCTGCTCTTTGGGAACTTTTTAAAATGACTTGTTTAAGATTCAGGAACTTTTACTGTTAGAGCACCTAAACACTGATCATCAGTCTGGATGGACTGAGCTTCAGCCTGTCGGTGCTGCAAAGGCTTGTAACTGGAAATATTCAACAATACTACAATATTCTTACACAACATGTGTCACTTAATACATCTCTGCAAACACTGAAGTCTGTGAACTTTTCATCAGAGAAAAACTGACATGACAGTGCGACAGCTTCAAATGTGTTCACGCATCATTCTTCATTTTGTCAACTACTTAAACTTAAACGAAAACTTTTCACTGACGACTCTTTGACTAATTTATGATGAGAATGTAAATTTAAGAAGTACAGAGAACAAAAACTAAAACGAAATCTCTCTTCATTATGAACTGATGAGTATAGATGTGAGGTAACAGCTGATGAAGCCTGAAACAGTCTGAAACCTCAAAGCCTGGATCAGTTCCCTGTTTAACCAGTTGAATATTTGAACTCACGTTCCAGTCGATTCGCGTCGAACAACAGTAATTATGAACCATTATCTTCACCTGCAACTGTCAAGTGGGAAGAAAAAAAAAGAGAATAAATAAAATAAAATTTAGATAATTCAAAATTTAAATAAAATAAATAAACAAGAATCTGTGAAGGACATGATTATGTATAACGCTTTTATCATACAAGAGTAATATGAACATTCTGAATTTAAATAACTAAACACATCTTTAAAGGTTTAAAGGCTCACAGTGGAGTTTTTACAACCACGACAAACATCCTTCTGTTAAATCTATTCCAGTACAAGGAAAGGCTAAAACTGATTACCACTGACTAAACAAAACAAAACTGAAAGACTAAAATGTGACTAAAATGAAATGAAAGATTCTCGTCAGCTTCCACACTGATGTGTAATAATCACTGACTGTTGGTTTTCCCTCGTTCTCCTGTGACTTGGCCTCTGTGCTGTTTGACAGGGAGGAGACGATGTGTGGCGTCCTGCTGCTCCTCGGCCTGATCTCCAGAGTCTGTGGTCAGTTCACTGCCTCACTGACAGGTCGTCCGAGTCTCTTTAAATCTGCCAGTGAAACATCTGGAGAACTTTTTATTAAATGAGAAATATCATTTATCTTCACTGACTGTGTTTGTTACTGCTCTCATTCCCTTTGGTGCTGTGGTGTCTTTGAACTCTTGAAGTCTTCCAGTGTTTTAAAGGAGCTGTCCGAGGACTCAGCGAAGCCTCTGGTTCAGACTCTGGATCTGGACGAGCATCTACAGAACAGAGAGCTCACTCTTGTCTGTCTGTCTCCTCAGCAGGGACGTTTGTCGTGAATGTGACACGGACGGCCTATCAGGCGCAGGAGAACAGTGACATCACGCTCGAGTGGACGTTCACAACCAAACCTGAGCGGACCCTCGTCCCCCTTTATGTCTACTGTCAGATGTTAACGGATCACAGGGCCTCAGGTGTATACCATCTACAGGACGGCGTGGAACTGCCGGAGTCTCAGGACGGACAGTTTACAGGACGAGTCCGGTGTGACCGAGACGTCCTCAGAGAAGGACGACTCAGGCTTCATGTGTCCAGACTCAGGACTGAAGACTCGGGCACGTACCTGTGTGAAGTGCTCACGAATTATGGCGGCAACTTCAGCCAGTGCCACCTCAGTGTCTCTGGTAGGTAAGGACGGACTGTCTGAAGACCTGTGTGACAATATGACACATACAACACACAGATGAGACAAATAGCTACAAACCATTTACATAATATGTAAAGGAAAAGGAGAGAACGAGGTTGGAAAGTTGAACGTGTGTGCAGTCAGAACTTTTTCACATCTGACTGTAGATTTAGGTTCGTTTCCTGCTGATTGTTTCAACTGTTGAAAGACAAACCGAGATGTTCTTGTGAGTTAGTGACAGATCCTTTTACGACCTGGAGACAGATACCGGTTTTTTTCCTACTTTGATGCCGTTTATTGGTAAAAGTGAGCTAAAAATTACGTCTTCAAATAATTACAAAATTTTACATAAAAAAAAAAGAGTTCACACTGACTTCAAATCACAAACAGCATCGTCTGTGACAGCAACAATTCTGTCATTTCAAACCTGATAAAAATCCTTAAGAAGCACCTTAGAAATGTGACTGAAAATTCCTGAATTTGACCTCAATCTGCTGCTTATTTGTTTCTCTGTCTCCATCTAAAATGTCTCATCACATGACTAACACACACACATTTGTCTGACCTCTTCTCGACAGCCGGTGTTCGGCCGGATGATGAAGGTCAAACACCGAGGAACCAGGGAACAACCATCGGCCTCTGCACATTCGTCTGCGCTGCCCTGTTACTGCACTGGGTCCTGTGAACTCTGCCGGACGACTGCGGCCGAGTCAGATCCTCTGTGAGGCCTGAACCCGGCAACTGAACCATCGGGATGACGTCATGTGACCGCTGTGAACGTCTGGACCGGGTCAGTCATGTGACCCATCAAGCTGCTGCTGAGAGATTTCAGTCTGGACCAAAGTCCGGTTATCGGTCCTGGCAGCCGTCATGAGAACTGTTAGGACTCAACTTTCCACCATGGCCAAAGGTACAACGGATGTTTCTCATTGGTTGGTAAAAACACAAAAATACCTCAACGCAGTGGAACGTACACTAACACCAGTACTGATACCTCAAGCTGCATCATCTGGAAACTCATATGTTCCATGGTCGAATGGACGGCGTTGGGGTGGAGGTGTTGCCACAGATTCTCTCTGCTCCCCCGGATCAAGGCCACAATCTTCAATGCTAATGCCGTTCTAAAAGCTGTCTCTTTCCTCCTTTGACCGTTCGCTCTTCAGTCATTCAATCATCTGAGTGATTCTCATATTCAACACTATCACAAAGCTCTTTAGCTAAACTAGCTAACAGCTGAACTTCAGCGGTGGCTCGTTCATTCGCAGCCTCAGCCGCTCAGACAGCTGTGTGACTACACTGTCCCACTACAAGTCAGCGAAACACAAGTCCTCATATCAGAGATGCAGCCGCTCCCTTTGGTTGGATTCTGCCGATCTCTCCGATGTGAGGTCTCTTTCTTTCTTTAGCTTTTTCAGCCTTCTTGTCTCACATGTGGTCGTATTCTGGGTTTTGTGTGTGCTGAGAGGAACTTGATTGAAGACGGTCTGCAGAAAGAAAATCACTGTGACAAGGCAACACTTTGAATCTTATGAGTCGTCATCGATGACAATAACAAGAAAATGCTGCAAGTTTTATTGCAGTTTTTAATGTAGAACTTGAAATATTTTAGTGTTTGATTGACAGGTCGCATGTGGACCAGACGGGTCAGGGGTCGAGCTACCAACCTTCTGATTGGTGGACGACTGCTCGAGCTCAAACTTCTTCTTCTTTTATGAGGCTGTTTCTGTATAATGACAAGAACTAAACCACTTTGTGTGTGAAATTATTGTTTACATCAAGGTTACACTTATCATGAATTATTTATGTTTTCTGTGTCAACATTTTTCATGAATATTTTAAATGCTGTAAAAAAAAAGTGTAAATGAATCTTTTTTCATATTGAAGTTTAAAAAGATTTGGTGATGTTTTATATTGTTCATTATTTCTAATGATTTTTTTAATAAAATTATGCATGTATCTCCACTTATTTTTCATTGAAGTTCATGAAAACTCTTCAAACTCAAAGTGTCTTCTCAAACAGAACGAGGGAGAGAAAATGACAGAGCGTCTCCTGAATCATCAGGTAAAATTAGACAGCTGGGGGGTGAAGATGAGATGACACTCATCTCTACAATTAAACACAAAGAAATGATGCTTGATTAGAAACGGGGAAGGAGCTCGGTGAGATTCTGTTGAAGACTTGAGGTAAAACTGAAAACACAAATCGATGAGGCCAACTTTACTCTTTGCCCTCTTCCAGTCATGCATGAGGATCAGGTGAGGAATGAGTCATCCTACCAGCCACCGGCGTACAGATAATAACCACAAGAGTTAGCAAAATGGAGTGAGAGCCAATGAGAGGCTGCTTTTCAGCAAATGTGTGAATGTGAAATTGTGAATTTCCCCAATGTGGAACAATAAGAGCTTATCTTAAATGACTGAAAACTCTCACAGTCATCACTGGAAGATCAGACACCCTGACTCTGAAGGTCGGCTGGTAGTGGTAAGAATTCACCCACTGCTTACGCTCATGTCCGTGAACTTCTCATCAGAGAAAAGCTGATGGCAGTGCGACAGCTTCATATGTCTTCACGCATCATCAGAAAGAGGTGGTGTGGAGCAGTCCTCATTCTGTCAACTAAGACTTAAATGAAAACTTTTCACTGACGACTCTTCTGACGAGAACGTAAATTTAAGAAGAACAGAGAACAAAAACTAAAACGAAATCTCTCTTCATTATGAACTGATGAGTATAGATGTGAGGTAACAGCAGACGCCGCCCGAAACAATTGAGGTAACCTCAAAGCCTGGATCAGTTCCCTATTTAACCAGTTGATTATTTGATCTCACGTTCCAGTCAAACGACAGTAATTATGAGCGATTATCGTCACCTGTGATCTGTCAAGTGGGAAGAGAATAAATCAAATAAAATTTAAATCAAATCTGTGAAGGACATGATTATGATTAACACTTTTCCTAACAAGCCTTAGACATTCATACTGATTACAGAGTGACACTGACACTGACTATAAAAGTGGGCTGGTGGTAAGAATTCACCCACGCAGAAACACCCACAGTGGCAGTTTCTAAAATGACCTAATATGTTAGGATTTCTGTCATTAAAATGACCTGAGTCCTGTTGTAATCTCGTGAATGTGTCTTTTGAATGAATGTTTCCAGACATTTATTTGTAAAAGAGTAAAGTTGAAAGTTTTGGGTCCACACAGAGGAAACAGGAGAAAACAAAGGTGCTTTTTAAAGTAGTAATCTGTGATTAATAGCACAACATCGAAAAACACCTGAGTGTTTGTTATAGTCAGAATAAAAGACGTTCAAAACTCGTTCACAAGATTAAGTTGAAAAAAGATTCAGGGCAACATCAGGTGATCATATCAGCAATGAAGATAATAATAATAAACTTTATTTACACTGTTACAAACTGACAAATGTATTTATGCATTTTTCTTGTATCATTTTCTTGAAAAAAAAAACTCATAAAAAATAAAAATGAAACGTTGTTTTTTTCATTTATTTTTTAATATAAAAAGATGAATGCATTAGAAAAGTAGCTTACATATTTACTTTCAAGGTAAAACAATCCTATCAATACCAAAAAGGTTCATAATGTGAAATGAATGAAAGGAGATAAATATTTAAACCAACACACTGAATGAGATGAAACCTGTCAAAACCTTAAAGCAACAAGCGAAAGTGCTTAAATGCAGATAAAACTAAGTGATGTCATTTTAATCATTGAGTAAAACGTACTGTGTATTTGTACTTCTTGTTTTACCACATTCACTTCATCTTTTTTATTTAGCTCTACTCGACACCTAGCGGTCATTTAGTGCAACTGCAGCGTCAGGTTGTTCAGCTCAATAGAGACACATGATCCACTGAAAAAAAAAATACTGATGACACATTAGAAAAACTATAAAAGCAAATATTTTCAGATATTATAAGATTCACACGACTGACTGTCTGATTCTTTAACAGCATCTTCACTGAAGCTGAACTCATTCAAACAGTAACTGTTTTTACAGTACTCTCTTTGGTATCACAGTACATCTGATGCCTGAGTACAAGCTGCACCAGTCGTCCAGTGGCATGAAGATAACGTCCTGTCCAACTGACACTCAGTTTGATATTCATGGTGTCTGTTACCACAGGATCTGACGGCGCTGGGACCAAAGAGTCAAGAGACCATGAGGAACAAATCCACCTTAACTCCAGCGGTCTTCAGGCATCTGGTGGATTTGTCTCTGAGCAGCAGGGGGCAGCAGACGACCTGAAATGTTTCACTGGAGCACCACAGCACACAGTTCCCTTCAGGTGGAGTCGAGTGCTGTGTCTGCTGAGGCACAGCGACAGAGAGACGACAGAGCTGCCGCCGCCGCCGCCGCCAGGCCCAGGCCCAGGGCCAGGCCCAGGGCCAGGTAGAGGCCGACTCGCCCCCGACTCGCTGGCTTTGGCTTTGGTTTCTCAGGCTTGGGCTCATCAACAGCAGCTGGAGAACAATGAAAGTGTTCAGTATGTGATTCACAGCAAACGTACTGAACAACACAACTGAGTTCACTGGTGGGTTCAGGACGGACGAACACACTGATGGCCTTAGTCTGTTCATTTGTAACAATAAGAAAAAGGTAGAAAATCACTATCCTCAATCAGGATCAATGTCTCACAGAGTCTCTGTGTCAGAGCTGAACACAGACATCGAGTCCTTCTGTAAACAGTCCAACTGATTTCATCAGTTCAATCTCAGTGTGGTTCACATCCAAGTTTAAAACACAAACACTTTAAGGGTTTTTGTGGTTCGTTCTTTATCATGAATACGAGATGTTTTCCTCAGAGTGACATCAGATAAACTGCAGGAGCAGATACATGTGAGGAGGTGGAGCGACTCACCGGTGACGCTGAGCGAGAACACCCTGACCCTCTTCCCCAGCTCAGTGACCATCCTGCACAGGTACAGGCCCGAGTCCCCGGTCCGGACTCCGGACAGCTGCAGCCGGACTCGTCCTGCCCTCAGAGCCTCTTTGTCGCACTGCACCCGTCCTGCGAACTGCTCGTGCTGAGACTCCTCCACGCCGTTGTCCAGGTGGTAGAACACCTTCAGCTCGGGCTGCACACAGTGGATCTTCAGCGACGCGATGGAGATGTTGGTTTTGGAGGAGAAGCGCCACTCCACCGTGATGCTACTGTTCTCCTTCACCTCGTAGCGCAGAGCCATGTTCTGACGCTCAAACACTCCTGAGGGGAAGAGGAGGAAAGCAAACGCTGATCAGAAACACAGATCAACTACACTCAAATCAAAGTGTTGAGTCTGAAGGTTCTCATAGATGCCAGTGCACAATCATACGATGGATTGTTGTGTGAAGGGGACAAACCTGCTGACAAAGACAAAGAAAAGAGGAAGTTGTGTTGTTTCCTCAGAGGACAGTAAATGAGTCATTAATACACTGCTCTGATGCAGCTCCTCTACTCTGCATTCCTCACCTACAACCCAACGAAGCTGGGACTCTGCCAAACACAATGAAAACACAGTGCAGTCATTCAGGACAAACTGTGACAACAGTTTGTTCCTGACTCCATGTTTTAATCTCCTTCATCCAGTCATGTGATCACAGAGTGTTGACCCTCTCTCCATCCTCACTTGTGAACCACCAGGATGAACCTTTCAGACCCAATCATGATCCTCTCACCTGTTACCAATGAAGCTGTTTACCTGTGGAAGGATCCAAACAGCTGTTTCTGGAGTGTTACAGTTTATTATGGACATTAAATGTATGAGTGTTAATGAGTGTTAATAACTGTGCAGCCTGTCTTTGGTGAACACAGAACATCAAACCGTACCTGAAGCTAGACCTTTGACATCAGTGTATACCTAACATTGAAATATATATATATATTTGTACCAACTAGTGGTGATTGCAAATATCTGCACTGAAGACAAATGGGGCTCATAGATCGACCACAGCAGTGTAAGAATCCTCACATCCTTTGACTTAAATTCCACAAATGCTTCATCTGTAATTCATCTTCTATTTACAGTTATATTGACATGTTTATGTTACTAGTTCTTGGGTTTGAGTGCAGTATTTTTATTAAATGATATTTACTGCTGTATTTCCATCTCTTGCTGAATAAACCACTGGTTTGTGTTTCACACAACAGCCTGTCTGTTCCTCGGTGGATGCAACGATGGAGAACACAATATTAACCCTTTATAGGGCAAGTGACTATTCTCGGTCACTTCCACAGACTTTACAAAAGAGAAAAAAATTGAAAAATGTTACAACAGAAATAAAGTTTTGTTATGACCTCCAATAACACTGTAAGGTTAAATCTTTGAATTTCACAGTATTTCAGGGAGCGTCCTATAAAGGGTTAAGCTGGTGTCTCGAGAAAAAAATCGGAGGCAAATTTTCAGAAAATCGACTGAATAGTTGCTGAGGTTTCACTTAAATACAAACATAAACTTCATGGCGCTAAAGAAACAGTCACCAAATCACTGGCACACATCCACTGGGGACCATGAGCGTCTGCTGCCTCCGCTTCAGTGAAGTGAGAAAAACTGTTCATGAGTCTAACTGTAACTTTTCTTGTTGTGTGGAATGAAGGTGTGAACTAACCACAGAAGCAGGAGGTCAGGTTGATGAGCAGCAGGATCCAGGAGATCATCTTCACCCTGTGACAGACAAACAGAGGAGCGGGTCACTGCAGTCTCCAGCATCCGGCCGGGATGTCACAGGCATCTGTGGCTCTGCACAGCTGCTCTCATTCACAAAGTTAAATCACAGCACTGTAGAAAAAGCTCATTACCTCCGACTTCACTGTCCTGTTGCAGCAAGTAAAATACAAATGTTCCTGTGTGTGATGTCAGAGTGAGTTCTCCCGAATGACCTTTCACTCTACTTTAATACTCCAGCAGGGGGAATGTCCTCCCCCTGTTCCAAACCTCGACCAATGAAAATCACTCATTTCATTGTCTTTGTGCAGGTGGGTGTGTCACTGACACGCCCACTCCCTGTCAGGAAGTCAGACCGGTTTCACATGACTCGTCCGGCCCAGTCACTACGCTGATATGACAACATCATCATGAAGAACTGACTGAGGTACTTTCCAGCAGAAAACACTAATTTTATGAATGTACATACCAACAACACATTTTTACACACTTGTAGATATGGCATGCACATGATGATATACAACCTATGCAATGTGTTGTGGAACATATTTCATCATATAATAAGGCTCTAATATTTGAAATAATAAAATAATCAAGATTTTGCAGACTTCTATTTCTGCTTTTCCATTTTCTAAACAGAATTCTCCACAGTTATTGAAAAGCATTAATGCAAAATACATATTATCAACCCACCCACTGAAATACACTATGAAACTAATCACACATCTTAAAAAGCTGCAGGAGCAGGTGGGAGGAGGCAACACAGCCTTTAAAAACTGAAACCACTGATTGTTGCAAGTTTCCCATCTGAGGGACGAATAAGGTTTATGTTAAGTATTGCAACATGTTCTTATGTTCATACATTCATTCATTTGTTTATTGAGGTCGACAACGTGCAAGTTGTACAACACAGCTGCCCAAATATTTTGAGATGGAGATAAACTAGTGAAATTCCATTTCATGTGATTGAGACGTCTGCCAAAATAAAGAACAGACATCCGGAGCGGTGGATTTTTCCTGCCTGTACATGCGCTCTGAGGTACTTTCTCCTTGCACTGGTTGTGTAGGAGCAACCTCTCAGAAGGGTAGTCAAAGTCAGAGTGACTCAGCTCATGATCAAACCAGTACGTGTGTCTGTGTGTGTGTGTCTGTGTGTGTGTGTGTCTGTGTGTGTCTGTGTGTGTGTGTCTGTGTGTGTGTGTGTCTGTGTGTGTGTGTGTGTCTGTGTGTGTGTGTGTGTGTGAGCGTGAGCGTGAGCCTGCCTGCCTCTCATATGTGAGGGAGGTTGCAGAACATATTTAAGATACCTTGTCTGTTCCAGCACCACCTGACATGCAGAAAGGAAAATTCCAGCTCCTGCATGAACAAACGTCACAACAAACAGACGGGCTCCTCCACCCAGCCTCTGGCTCCTCAAGGAATCAGGCTTCAAATCAGTGAGCAGACTTCACCATGTGCTTCTTATCCCGGGTCCACCTTCCTCTGGACCCGCCCCTTGGATACGGTTGCTATGTAGCAAAACAAAATCAATAAACACTGTCCTGCAGATTCACAAACAGACACGTGCCACCCAGGGTTGTCCCTCGTGTCACGTGAAGTCCACAGCAAGCCTGGATGGACCGCCACAGATACTGATGCTCCCCAGAGGATGAACCTGAATGACATGACCCGCTGACCTGCCTGGGACAGAACACATGCATGTGTGGCCAGAGTGTGTCCTGGATTAATGCTTTCACTGCGCCTTCATCGGAAACATCATTCATTTATTCACTGTTTCATCACTGTCGTCACAGAATCAATGAAATTATTCAGCAGGAACGTGACCTCATCCGGAGCACAGATAGATTCAACACAGCTCACTGCACACGAGGCTGCTGCCATGACTACATGAGGAAATGATCAACGTCTGATTGGTCCCACAGTCCAACATCGTTTTCATGGGTTCAGCAGGAAACAGGGATTTTACAGAGTAACAGCTCGAACTGATGGTGGATTCACCTGCTCTGTCATTTCCTAGAAACAAACCTGTGACCTCAGTTTTTATTTCTACATTTGTTAGAGGCAAAGATGGAGGAAGAAACAATGTGGTTGATAAACCTCAGTGGGTGCAGCTGGAGGACGTCAGTTTCGAAGCTGGATTGCTGCTGATCTCACTCAGTCACATGTTGATGTAGAACCTCCATCGTCTGGATTAACATCACACACTTTTTACCTTCCACTCACACTGAGCGACATTCTCCATAAACAAAATCTCTCTCCTCAGCGTGAACATTTCAGGCCGTGTAGAAACTCAGAGTCAGGAAATTAGTACATTTAAGCAAAGTGTTTGTTTCTCTAACAGCCTCAGTTTTAGAAGCTTCTTCAGTGTCTCTGTGTGTTTCTAGCTCTTCTCCTTCTCTGTGGACATCCTCCCATCATGCCATGCTTCTCTGGTGTTCCTCAGGGCCTTGGTCCTTTTAGGGTCCACCACCACGTAGTCCACACGTGTGCGCCCGCCTCGTGCACGCTCCTCACCTGCTCCGGCCTGCTCGCTCCCGCCGCCTCCGCCTTCTGCCGTGCAGCGTTTCTGGTTACACACACACACACACACACACACACACACACACACACACACACACACAGAATCACTTGTTATATTGAGTATTTATCGATTGGTCCACTGTCAGAAGAGTTTCAAAACAAAGATAAGATACACTTGATTATCAATTCAATATAAAAATCATAAATGATCTCATCTATTCAGTACATTTAAATTTCACACATGAAGAAAGTGTTGACTTGATTTTATGGGGAGAAACAATGTCGCCCTCTAGTGGCTGACTGTCATCCACACATGCATGAGCCTTCCTATCCTTACTGATCAGTTATTGCAAAAGAGAGAGAGGTGCCACCTGTCTTGTTGGTGTCGATCGCCCCGTGTGGAGGTCCAGGTCCAGGTACTCCACCTGTTTGTCACCTCTGGCTCGCCGTAGCAACGGGCTGCTGACTCCACCCTCTGACGCCCTGTGCAGCATCAGCCTCAGGGACTGTAGACAGACACACACACACACACATACACACCACGAAGTTGAGTTAAGTTTATATTAAAAGGAAACAGTAGAGACAGAGAAGGAAGAAAAGTTTAAGCAGAGAGGAGGAAATAAGCAAGAAGTGATGAAGCCAAAGTGAATAAGGTCGGAAAGGAAAGCATTGAGGAAGGAAGGACAGAGGAAAGAGCAAAGTTGAAGGAAGGAAGGAAGGAGTGTTTTACCTGCTCCCCAGCACTGAAACTAAGATTGGAGGTCGTCATTGCGACGTAGTTGTCATCAGGGTCATCAGAGTCGGAGGAGGGGGACGAGCTGTGAGCTGAGGTCGGCCGGACAGAGGGACGACTGGATGGACTAGAACACACACACACACACGCACACACACACACACACACACACACACACACACACACACACACACACACACACACACACAATAAACTCCTCTGATTATCTGTTCAACCTTTTGGTCGGGGGTCAGGTTATATGAATCAATGAATTGATAAATGGAACAATAAACATATTAACTGATAATAATAATAGTCATTAGTTGCAGCCCTACATATGTTCATAGGTTTCCTTTTATAATAATAAAAATTAAACTCTGACACAAGTATATTCATTCTTTCATAATTTGCTATAATTAACCATTATATCAGAGTTAATTGACTAAAACAGATGAAGGATGTAGTTTTATATTTTCACTTTGTTGTTTGCACATTTGACTAGACTAGACTGCTTTGTCTCTACTGTTTCTACTGTAATCGACTCAGGGACATAAGAACTTGCAGTGCTCATTCTGCACCACCAGGGGGCAGCAGAGTGCAGCCTCTGTTTCATAAACATTCAATATTGATGTGTTTTGCAGTTTTCTGTTGATGCTGCTCTTATCACACACAAACACCACACAAACTTACTCTCGTGTGAAGGTTCGAGTGACAGGTGAGCGGACAGGGGGCGGGACTTCCTGCCAGTCCTGCTGCACTGGGCTGAAGTCCAGAGGAGCTGGTTTCACTGGACGGACAGAGACAAATGTAACTGTTCATTACACAGTTGACTGCTGAGCTGAGGTTTGTGCAAAAATCGGACAAAAGAAGAAACTGAAAATATAACATGTGGCTTCATGTGTCTGACAGTAGAGGCTTTTTACAGGAAGTCAAGTCTCAAATGAAGAAGTCGTGTTTTGAGTGTTGCCGAATCAGCGCTTTCACTGTGAACCTTCACTAATATTTAATGGGACAGTTTCTATAAGCTGCAGCTCTTTGTGTGGAGCTGTCGTGAGCTCGCGCTGCAGCCGCGTCCAGCAAAGTGGAAGCAGGTAAATAATTAAAACTCAGAGAGGCTGAAGCGGAACAAGCGGGACGAGAAATGACTAACGGAGAGAGAGACGCCGTGAAGAAACTGTCAATTGTTTCAGGAACAGAAACAGTTCGCAGGCTTCAGACTTCAAGTCAACAAACAATGAGAAGAATGAGTTTTGCCAAGTCGGACGAATTCCAGAGAAGGAGACAAACAAAAACAGGAATTATTCTGTGGTAGAAAGTAAACTGCAAATATTGATGGGAAACGAGTGCAGACTCATCGGGTTCCACCAGTTCCACATTTACTGTCAACAAGAGTCCTGACGATCAGCTTCTATCAAGCTACTGATGTTGTGACACGTCTGAACGTTTCTTCAAATCAGTTCAGGGAGTTTCAGCTTTCTGAAGCAGATCAGAACCTTTGATCAAAACAGAGAAGCTTTGCGACACCTCATTATCCCTTTAAGCTGGTTCTCGCCTTGACAACACTGATTTGAGATTCGGTAAGGTTGATTGGCTGAGAGGGTCATATGGTCAATCATCTGGTTGTTCCGTCCAGAAGCTGCTGCTGACCTGGGACAGTTTCAGACACTGACACAGACGTTGATATGGGACTGGACTCTGCCGTACCTCTGGCTTTGTGTGTGGGCTCTCCGGCGGTCTGGACGTCCGTTCTCTCCGCAGGCTGACTGACGAAGCCTCCTGCAGTCACACACAAACATCAGACATCAGAGAGCATCAGGCAGGCTGAGCCTAACCCTAACCCTGTCACCCACAGTTCAACTTCTGTGCCATCCAGAAAACAAACATCTCTTTGTAAAGTGACTGATCTGAATGGGGTCCTGTTTACAACATGGCTGACTGGATAGTTCTGGATGCGGAGCAGCGAAGGGATTAAACATCAGATCAAGCTTCTTTTCTTGGAGACAGGTTCAGGTCTGAATTCGTGATAAGCTCCACCCACCTCTGCGTTGTGGTTTCAGGTTGCGGTGGATGGGCGGGGGCAGAGTTTCGAGCTCCGCCCCGCCGGCAGAGTTCACCGTGTTCCTCCGGAGAGGTGGGGTGAGGGGGGCGACGGGAGTCAGGGGGGAGTTACGGAAACCCATGTGGGCAGGTGGGGGGACTTGCCTCCCCAGAGACGCCGGGTCTCCTGCGGCCGGTGCAGGGTGGATGGGAAGGGAGGAGGTGAGCGGGGTCATGGGGACGTAGTTGGCGTCCTGGAGCTGGATGGGGGGGTCAGAGGGAGGAGGTGGAGGCAGCCTGGAGCAAGAGAAGAAGAAAGTCCTCATATTAAAAACTGGGCATCCGCTGGGTGTTGAAGAACATTTTATCAAATATCATTTATTATTAGTATTGTTTATTATTTTGAAGCCAAAACAAAAATTACATCAGTGAAAACCTTTAGTTCAAACTTCAGGACAAAGCTGTTTTTATTTGGGTTGTCTTCGTGTTTACCGTGAATCATGAATGAAAATCTGAATCTGAAGACAAAAACCATTTGACCTACATTTAAATCCTTTAAAAACAAACACATTTTTATCACGTCAGGTATCTTCAGCTGACCTCGGGGCGACCGGCGGCTCGGTGGTGGCTGCGCTCATGGGAACATAGTTTTCATCCACATCATCATCTTCGGAGCAAACGCTCCCCAGAGGTACCATGCCTTTATTAAACTGGGAGACAGACAGGGGGCAGAGATGAGCTGAGGGAACAGAGCAGAGGACGAAGGAGCCAAAAATGTGAACTCACGAAGTAACTGTTGAAGCTCTCGCTGAACTCGAACATGCTGGCTCTGTCGGACAGAGAGCGAGGGATGAGAGAGGACTCACAGCCTGAAACACAGAGAAGACTCATGAACCACCCGAAGCTCCCAACACGCTCAACAGAAGCAGTTCAGCATTTTAGGAAACACACTGATCGATTCCAATCTCACAAGTGAACAAACTGGAAACTGGAACCGGCTGAAAAAACTCTTTGTGCTCTTTGGGGCAAAGTTCTCGTCTTATTAATGAAACGGATTCAATGATGGTGCAAACAGGCACAGACTGTTTCAGCTGTGAGGAAATAATCTCAGTAAAGCTGCTTTAGAGCCACAGTGCTGCTCCATCGCTGCTGCAGCTTCCTGCTGGGATTCCACAGCCACAGTGACCAAACACTGAGCTAACAACAATACTTATTTCCACTGACTCATGTGACAGGTAACAAAAGGATTTCTTCTGTGAGCAAATGTGTCTGTTTGTGCCTCTTGTTTCTTCATCAACTTCAATGTGAGAATTTTGCATTAAGATACTAAAACAACACAGGTAGATGAATAATGGGACAATAACAAACCAGACCAAGATGGTGATCAGCTGTTTGGGTGAATAAAGCATAAAGACAGAGGTGAACAAGCAGCTCTGTCCGAAGGTAATAAAACTCCCCACCAGCTGCTTTAAAGCTCCGTCTTGTTTGTTAATACCAACAAAAACCAAAGTGTGAAAACGTCACGTTGTGGCTTAACGTCACGTGCAGGACTGTTCCTTGGCCGGGTGCACCAACTGAACACCAGCTGTCAACAAGAAGGAGAACAAACACATTTCCCCAAACTGTGGCCGAGAACAAGGTCAGTTCTCACCCATCTGTGTGAGTCCCGGTGTGGTGACGGTGCTACTCCTCGCCGCTCCTCCTCCCTCACCTCCGTCCCTCCTCTCCGGCTCACACGTGGAGCGGGGGAGCGTGCCCTCTCCCTGCGCTGCGATGGACGGGGGCTTCGGTGGCCGTGGAGGAGGAGTCGGGGTGGAGGCGTGGAGCTCCGCCTGGGTGAAGGAGTCCACACTGGGGGTGGAGGACGGGCGGCGAGGGGGGCGTGGTTGCGAGGCCGGGCGAGGGATCTGGTAACCGCTGGTGGTGTACGAGTGCGTACTCGGATGCAGGGCGGAGTGTGTATCATCAGCGAGAGGTATCGCCACGGGGCGAAGGTGGAAATCCAGCGAGTGCTTCCTGGGATGAGGAGACGGGTGACAGCGAGCTCTGCCGGCTCGTTTCTGGAGGTCAGAGGTCAGGCTGGCGTCCAAGGACTGGCTGAAAGGGCCTGACATGGCGGCAACGGTCCAAGGAGCTGTCCTGAAGCCGGAGCAGGAGGAGGAGGAGGAGGGTGGGAGGCCGTTGGGAAGAAGGGAAGGAGAGGAGGAAGAGGAGGAGGAGGAGGAGGTGGCGGAGGGAGGGGGGTAGAGGTTGTCGTTGTAGTCGGTTTCCAGGGAGGTGGAGGAGCCTAAAGGAGGCCTGGAGACAGAGAGGGTTAAGTCAGGGTTTCAACAGCTGAGCAACAATACGATCAAAATCTCTCCAGCATCCTGATGAACTGTCCCATGAAGCCTTTAGAAATGAGTGGGTGTGATCCAGGCTAAGATAAACCTCTAATCCTCGTCCTCACATTCAACACGTCTGAACCTGCACCTCTGACTCTCAGTCGGGTCGATTCAGCTTCAGCTGCTTTCCTTTGGTCTCA
>JBBMOC010000154.1:426522-463468 GCA_037975185.1 Centropyge bicolor | reverse complement strand
TGTGTGTGTGTGTGTGTGTGTGTGTGTGTGTGTGTGTGTGTGTGTGTTTGCAGCCAACGCCCCAGCTCATCCCCACGTCTTCCTGATTTCCCCTCGGTAAAGAGCTGCGGCTGTGCTGACCTGCAGCTCATTATACCCTCTGCTGAAGCTCCTCTTCATGCCTCCCTCTCCTAATCTAATGGGACTTTGTGTCTGTCTATCAGTTTCCAGCAGCCGTCCGTATCAGGGTTCCACCAAAATGACTTTCTGAAGGCCAGAGCCAGGATTTTCATTATCTTCAGCCATTATCTCCCACTGGTTTATGCCAAACTTCCCCCAAATTACAAATATGTTTCTCTGAGAATTTTCATTCTGTGGAGCTGGAGGAGGCCCCTGAATCTGAATTCTCATCATGATATATTAATATATGTATCCGTGGGACTTGGGGCCATGAGGTGTGGATGCAGACAGTTAAAGTGAACCAGTGGTAAATAAATGTAAACTCATCATGGAAACCTTCCAGCTGTGGGTCAGTGTGGACGGTTTGTAGCTGCACACTCACACAGCAAAGACAGGAGCAACATTTAGTAGGATGTGGTTTTGGACTAATCCAGGATCATTGGAGCTATTTACATGTAATTTGTATATTGCACCAAATTTAACTCCGGCGATCAATCCGGCCACGTCGACGGCCTTCAGAGAGCGCAGCGGCACAACAGGCCCGCACCTGTACCTCAAATCACTGAAGTCATGATTTAATGCCACAGCTGCTCCTGCTGTCATGGGACACAGGTGAGCTGCTCCTGCTGTCATGGGACACAGGTGAGCTGCTCCTCAGGTGGAGCGGGACCTGAAGAAGCTCCTGCACCTGCCGCTCCATCTCGTCTCCACTCGCCGTGACTCCGTTCATCTATTCAGCTCCACAGAGTAAATCCCCGAAGGACGGGTGTCAGCTGAGGATGGACCGATTCAGAGCGAGCTGGAAACACTGGATTTAAGTAACAGTGCTTCTGAAGCATCCAGAGATTTTGACACTCAGGTGATACTTTTTTAAAGTTTTACTGAAGCTGAAGAATGAGTCTGTCAGCTCATCTGTCCAACTTTGTTTCACACTGAAATATCTCAACAACTCAAAGATGACGTTCGTGGTTCCCAGAGGATGAATCCTGCTGACTCTGCTCATCCTCTCACTTTTCTTCTAAACTTTGTGCTTTTGCAGGAAATGTCTTCAGGACTGTCAGAGGGATCGTCAGGACATGAGATCCAGACGCTCCTGTCCACTCTCAGCTGTGCAAAATGCTAACACGCTAACATGCTGGTGAACATGCCATGTGCAATGTAACGCAATGAAAAATTCTTCAGCACTTTTCAACATTCTCCAGCTTCCAGATCCAGCGGCTCCGTGCGGTTGAGCTCTCTCTCTCTCTCTCTCAGATCTGTTTCCTTTGAAGAGCAGCCTTGGAGCCGCAGACCGGCCTCGGGCTCAGACCCCCGACCTCAGAGCTTCAACACGGCGAGCCGCTGGGAGAGAAACAACATCGGCATCGTTTCTAAAAGCTGCTCCGTCTTTCATCTGGGTGTCGGACTTTAAAACTCAATCCTCACCTAAATCCTTGAGCCGCCGTGATGGACGCACGAAGACTCTGGTGAAAACAGACTTTCAAAGTTAAATTCAGGTTCGATGTGTCTGTTTCTGTCTGGATGAATCCTGTAATGTTTAAGACTGATCCACTGAACACAGAGCAGGACGTTCGCATCTGTTGGACGGATTTTTTTTTTTTATTTTGATGAACAGCATAACAAATGAAGTTGATGACAAAGTGCATTTCCTGTAACTTCTTCACATTAAAAGCATCCTGTCGATTAACTAATTTTGAAGAAGATGGTTTGAAATGGAAGCGTCGGCTCCTCCACCTTCTCCTCGTCCTCCTTCGAGGGTTCAGATATAGAAAAGCAGTCTGTTTCATTGTTCAGCTGCTTTTTTTAAAATGACAAAGCGGCGCAGATGGACGGTACCAGATGGACGATGCCAGTTGATGATGTGTCTCTGCTTGAATCTGTGCTTTTGTCTCCTTGACGTCACAGAGCTGCTTTCATTGAATTCATCAATTCATCATCGATCAGGACTGAAAACTGATGTTCAGTAAGATGCAAACATTCACTTCAACTTCAGCATTGTCATTCCAATTTGAAATGGGAATCAAAGGTAATTGACACTTTGACTCAACTCCATCAGTGACTTTCATTAATTGTGAAAAATCACCTGAAGGTCATCGTGGTCCAGAAAGTATCTCGAGCAGAAGCAAAAAATAAATAAATCTGGATCTCATGAAAAGTTTTTTTTTAAGGGAAATAGAGCAAATCAAGAGGAGAAGGAAAATGACAAGTGAGATGAATGACAGGACGGATTCATCAGTCAGAGGCACGGACAGAGAGATGGATGGAGGCACAGGAGTGAGAAGCATGAAACACAGACACTATATTAAAGCAGAGTTGAGATGACGGACAGAAGAACAGGAAAAGAAACTGGATACTAATTACAACAGCGCTGACACATCTGGGCCAGATTAAAGCTGGGACACTGGCGACACGTCGGATCTCACACTGTTGTTGTTTGTGCAGAAGATAGAAGAGACAGAAAGGTAACAGGTCAGAGTCAGTCAGTGAGTATCACACAGAGATCCTGGCTTCTGTTTAACAGTATGACATGAGATACAGATACATGTGTAATGTATGTATGTAATGAACTCCGAGGCCTCCAGGGGGCGAGCAGGACTCCACCGTTAATCTCACCTGTGGACTTACAGCGCGGTGTCGTATGTTTACTGCGTATGTGTGTTTGAGAGCGTCTGAGGCTGAAGTTGTAAAAGTGCAGCCTCCACCTGCTGCAGCAGAGCTCGGCCGTTACCACGGAGACGGCGTGATCGATGGCTGCAGCTCTGGAGAGGAGGAGAGAGGGAAAGTGACGGACGAGGCAGCGGCAGCAGGAAGTGGAAGGCAGACAGATTGTCCTTCTGCTCCCAGAGCTCTGCGGAGACGGACGGAGACGGACGGAGGCAGGACGGAGGCAGGACGGAGGCAGGGCGGGACGGACGGCTTCACCTTCAACAGCGACCGAACACTTTCCAGCTTCCTCATGTCACAAATGTAAAACTCCACGCAGATTAATAAACATGTCAAGAAGAATATGTTAAGTTAGATTTTGTTATGTTGTGTGTTGTCTTGTGTTTCCTGTCTTATTTTGAAAATCTAACTCTCCCTCTCGTTTCAGATTACTTGCCCCTCCTAGTGTGTTTCCCTCCAGTGTGATTGTCTGCCCCGCCCTGATTGTTTCCACCTGTTCACCCACTTCCTCATGTATATATTGTCTGCGTCTCCCTTTGTCCTGTGCCAGTTCGTCTCGTCTCGTTCGAGCAGCTAACCACGCCATCCATGTATTTTCCATGTCAGGTTATTGTTTCATTTGTTACTTTGTCTCACCATTGTTTGCCAAGTATTTTTCCTCAAGTGAGTGATTTTCTGTTTGTACTTTGTTCTGAGTTTTCTCTCATTTTTTGCTACCTCAAAAGAGTGAATTTTAGTTGCTACTTTTCTGCATTTCTTGTCTCAGAGTTTTTCCTCTTCAGAGTGATTTTCAGTTTGCCTATTTTCATTAAAGACTTTTATTTTGAACTTTTGGTTTTGGAGTCGTGCATTTGGGTTCAGTTCACAGACCGGTCTTGTCACACCAGAGCCGAGCGGTGCACAGGTCAAAGGTCAGGAGGAGCTGAAACATGGACACTCAATCAATCCACCCGACCTCAGGACAATAATAATAATAATCAGTCTCGTTACGTGGCCTGTTTCCAACTTTTTCTCACAAAATTAAGATGTTTTTATCATGATTTTCCAGCTTTTCTCAACATTTCCTTTCTTCCTGATATATATTATATTTTCTAATACTCATACAATATAGTGTCATTATGATTAAACAGTCAGTGTGTTTGGTTCAGGAGCTCAGTGTCGGTGTTGAAAGCATCAGTCCAAGTTTCTCTGAGTCTCTTCATGTAAAACCTCCTCGAAAAACTCTCCGCTCCTTCTTAATCCTTTGAGCTTCGTTTGAAATTCACAGGGACCGTCACCGCCCGGGGGTCTGGTCCTGCTCCGAATCCCAGCGCCCCGCCTGGGGACCCCAGCGTGACGCCGGCCGTGCCTCCTGTCTGAGGGCCTCTCTGTCATGTGTCAGGATTAGTCAGGCGTTGAGCTGAACCTTGTTATTGAAAAGCTCGCCTGTCTCGCTCGCCCCGCTCTCTCTCGCCGTCCGACTACCTGATCTCCGGCAGAGGGAAAGGTCCAATTTCAGTGATATTTTACTTTGTAATCAAAGTGTCAAGGGGATGTGAAAAGGAGGAGATGCACCATAAATCCCTGCCCTGGGAAAACAGGCTGGAGTGCAGCTCGACGTGCCGTCCGCCTGCTCACTGACTCCATGTTTTATTCAGTCTGTCTGCCTTCACCTCTCTGCTTCTTGACGTGGACGCTCCTTCGACTGGCAGCTAAAGAAAGACAGGACTTTTTTTTCCTGCCTTTGTTTTTGCTACTAGAAGATTTTTTCAGACAATTATTCTAATCCCTCCACAGCAAGATGTCACGTAAAGAGAAGGCTGAAGGAACTGGTTTTAGTTTTATTAGAATTAGAAAATGAGGAGAAACTGTTCACTTCATTTCAGCAGCTTCAGATGAACTGTGCTAAATAAAATCAGGATCATAGAAAACAGTTGTAAAAACAGAAGGTTTACAGAATGAACCTGAATGCTCTCTTTATTTCCAGCCTTTGGTGCAGTGCATGCTGGGAGTTCTGACCAGCAGGTAAATCTCTATAAAGACTGAGCCTGGTTCATCACAGCAGGCGGCCGATTGGTCAATTTCAATTACGGCCATTCTTTTCAGCCGTCCGAGCCGGATCGCTGCTGTTGATTGGACGGGATGATGGGAAACACGCTCTGTCCTCGCCGTCCACCTGTCTGTGTCGGTGTGAAACCAGACTGAGAGCAGAGAAATATGAGCGAGAATGAAGTGAGAACGTGGGAGAGAAGTGTTTGCATGAGGGATCAATAGCTAATCTAGAGCTTAATCTGGTGTCTCAGGTTTACGGCGTGTCCGTCCTCCCTCCCCGCCGCCGCTGAAGACAACAACATCGTTTGTGTCGGAGGAAAAGCTGCAGTGATTTAGGAGCTAATGGCTCCACTGGAGGAGGACAGGAGGACGGCTTCTATCAGCCTGAGGACACGGATCAGAGAGACAGAAGCTTTTAGAAGTTTCTTTTATACGTTGGCACCGTCAGTGAGCTGAGCCCTGCACCACTTGCACCACCTGCACCACCTGCCAGGTTACAGCACACCTGGACGCCATGGCGATGCCACTCGTCGTCAGCCGTCCCACACAGTTTCCATCAACAGACGCTCAGCTGTCCCTCACCTGGACCTGTTGACGTGGTTTCATGTGAAGCCCCTCAGAGCTCCTCGTCATCGTCGAGTCGTTCTGTCGTTCAGGAAACAGGAAATGTTGATCTGAGGTTTCACCATGTTGTTGATGTTGTTTGTCTTGTCTGCTCTTACGAAACGCTGTGATGTCATAGAGCCTCAGATGTCAGGCAGATGGATGAGGAAACAGAAGGTCAGAGTTTTCCAGTTGGTGCTTCTGTGTCGTGACATATCGTCTGTGTTGTTGTTGGGTTTGCAGGACGTGTTGGACCAAACAGGTCTCCTGCATCAGAGTTAGACTTTCCACTGGTCATCCTGATTGTGGATACTGTGAGTTTTGTTAGATTCTCGCTGTGAATCGAAGCAGGCTTCATCAAAGGTCACATGACTTCCTGCATGAACACTGAGTCCAGAGGTGCAGCTTCATCCAGCAGAAGCAGGATTTCCTGTTTGCTCCACAGACCTGCAGGGACTCCCTCGTTCGCCCACACGTGCGTCTCTCTCTCCCTCTCATTTCATCTCTGACTGTTTCAGATCCAATCCAGAGTCAACGCTCGGCTGCTCAGCCTCATCCCCGGCCTCCTCCTCCTGCAGCCTGGCGCTCACAGGAATCACCCAGCCACCGGCCTGATATCAGCCGCCGGTCGATGTTGGAGGGAGTGATGCAGAGTGATGAGGACGTGAACCACAGATCAGATGAAGATGAGCTTCCTCCTGTGGACGATCAGGTGTTGATACCTTTGGGTTGATGAACTCACTGAAGCTCCCGACCTGTTCGTTGTGATTCCCTCTGCAGTTTCATCAAAACTCTGAAACTCCCTTTCATTCACGCTGACATGAATCCAGATCAAACCGTCTCTTGTCACTACGTGTTTGTCTGTTGTCACTTGACTCCAGAATTCAATTAATCTCTAAATCAGTTCACCTGAATTTAATCTGAACCCTCGAAGCCTGATTCCTCCAACGTCGTATTTTATTAGGATGAACTGTTTTTGTGAGGTGATTTTCAGAGGAAGCGTCTGCGTCCGTCGTGTTCGATCAGGATGACGATCAGGACACGTGGCCTGACTGAGCCCCCCCGCTTCGTTAACCTTGGCGCGTTGGAGCACAAACAGGAATGGGTGGAGGTCGTCGTCCTTCGCCATCCGTCACCTTCCTCCTCACGTCTCCGCCGACGCCGAGGGACGGGAATTATTCACGAGGAAGAGGCCGAGTACGGACGAGTGATTGTTGTCACAAACACACACACTTCATGTCAGGCGTCCTTCAAGAAACAGTGTGTGTGTGTGTGTGTGTGTGTGTGTCCTCCTTCCTCCTGTTCCACCTTGTTTAGATTAGACCCTCCAATGCCACCGGGGGGCAAATTTAATCAAATTAGGCCTGAGATGTCCGATGGACCAATGACCTCCACTTTGTCTACAGACACACAGACACGCATGCTTGTATACTGTACACACACACACACACACACACAGAGCATCTCCTTCTCCCTCTAAATTAAATCAAGCTCCACTCTAATCATTATCCCGACCAATTGCAGGCGGAGTGAAGGGCCCGGCTATAGACTGTATTTAATGAGCTCTCTCTCTCTCTCTCTCTCTCTCTCTGACGCTCAGACCTTTGTTTCCTCTCAGCATGTGACAGCTGATGTTCAGCATCTCCTCTGGATTCAAGGTGTTTCTTTCTATAAACCTTGCTCTAATTTTCCTCCCTCGCTTTATTGCTAACGTTTGTGTCGAGGAGTGAATTTTACAGATGATCTCACAAAACAAATAAAACCAGTTTAACCGAATCATCTACACTGATGAAAATGAAGGTTAATTTGATTTTAAGCCAAACTGTTTGTTGTAAAAGGTTTTTCAGGCAGTGAATTAAAACTGAAGCTTGTTTGTGTTTGGTTCAATTTGTTTCACACAACTTGGCTCTGTTTTTTCCACCGTTGGTTATAAACTCCGAATCATCCAGAACTTTCCTTCATGACTCTTAAACGTTAACCAAACTCAAAACCAAAATATATTTTACTATAAAACGCAACGGTCTGTGTCGTCTTATAGTCTATGTACATACAGAAATGATTGGTGAGGATCGTTGACGTTCAGTTTCCCTTTGTCAGACTGGTTCTGATCAAAGTTCATTTATTGAATCGTAGAATGAATTTAAGACTCGGACAGACGAGGACTCGCTGTGGTTCGACTGTCGTTGACCACAGAGTGAAGGTCGGGGGGGGGGGGGGGCAGAGACTCCAGGTACTGATCCTCTGTTTCCTTCTATCCCCACTTTTATGTGCTATAAGCTGATGAGCTGTAAACTGTACAGAGCTGAGTCCACATTATCAGACGTTTAAAACCCAGATTAAAGCAGGCAGCCCCCCCTCCGCCCCCCAGGGCTTTAATGTTTACTAGACTCTGCAATAAAACCTTCTTTGAACTGAAATTCAGCTCAGGAGGCAAAACAACGACTCGTAAACTGAAAATGTCAATAAATTCAAATGGCAACGTGCAAATTACATCTAGTGTTTCTGGGGCTGAAGTGGAAATCGTGACCTGGTGGTGGCGCTAGAGGAGCGGTCTGCGGCCACTCATCCTCTGCAGACCATGAATATTCACATCCCAGCAGTGTGGACGGCAGCTGGAGAGAGAGTCTGCTCCGGACTGAAGGCTTGGACAGACAGACATTTACACACACACACACACACACACTCTCACACACACTCTCTCTCTCACACACACACACACACACACACACACACTCTCTCACACACACACTCTCTCTCACACACACACACACACACACACACACACACACACACACGCACACTCTCTCTCTCACACACACACACACACACAAAGCAGGAGGGGTTGGGATGTTAGTCTTCAGCCCCGGGTGTGGGACAGTAGGGGGCTGGGAGCCAGCGAGGGACAGGTGCAGACCCCGCCTCCAGCTGCACCTGACTGACATGAGTCGCAGCCTGTCTGACGTCCACGAGGGATTCCCTCACGCAGCAGGACACACACACGACCACAGTCAGACAGGAGCCGCCTGATCACAGCTGGATGTTTGATTTCCATTAGAACAAAGGTTACAGCTCACGCTCAGCGGCTGGAACACCTGGAGGGAATCGACTGCACAAACAAGATGGCGGACTGTTCTGAACTATGCAAGACTGGTTTCATGAGTTTGTCTAAACTGACAGGAAACAGATGAAATCCATCCATGTAAATCTGATGGGGTCTGATTCTGCTCTGTGGACAAATGAATAGAAACAGCTTTTAATACGATGCAAGAAAGACCAAGAGCATTTCACACATGTTTAGTTATGTTTTGTTTCAGATGTGTCAGTGTCGTGGTGACGGAGCTTTCACCTTCATGAGACACAGACTGTCTGAAGGCTGAACCTTGGCTCTGTGACAGTGCACAGACCTGCTCCACAGTTCACCCAGGCTGTGTCCGGCCGCCGCAGCGAGGGGACGACAGGCCGACTCTGGGGGGGAGCCGGGATGTTGTGGCTCCAGTCTCTCGGCTCAGCGTGGAGTGGAGCTGATCGTCAGTGACCCGTGGAACTGAGAAATCCTTCACCTTAATGAATCACCTCCCACAGTGAGAGGAGCAGCGTCGTGGGGACGATAATGAAGGGAGATGATTTCTGAGCGAGTGGAGTTCCTGCAGTCTCACACACACACACACACACACACACACACACACACACACACACACACACACAGACTGAGAGCGTGCCTCTTGCGGCAGGAAGCATCTGGTCTCAGCGATGACACAGGTGGTGGAGTGTGACTCCAGCCACCTGGCGCTCTTTAAGTATCCTTTTATAGATGAAATGAATGACATTATATCCGTGTGTGTGCGTGTGTGTGTGTGTGTGTGTGTGTGAGATCTCATCAAAGCGTTCACCCTGTGTAGGCTCTTTATTAAAACACCTGTTGGGTTTTCACACCTGTCCGTCACTGTTGTCCAGAGTGTGTGCTGAACATAGACTGTATAAAATATGGACGTAGTGTCCGTGACGTCACTCATAGGTTTCTGAAGAGCAAAAATGAAGCAAATCGTAGTGCGTAGCCATCTCGGTAGCCTACCTCCGGTTACTCCAAATATGGACAAAGAGGTGGAGCGAGGGCGGAGCTAACCCCACGACAATCTCTTTCCCAAACTCGGTGACTAGAATTAGCCGGGGTGTCGCCCTTTAGACCGTCAGTGGCTAGTTGTCAATCAAAGTGGCGCCACTTAGATTGACAGCTATGAATTGTGCATAATGATGTATGCTGTATATTTGAAACGAACGCCTTATAAAAAAATTCATTGTTTTTGCCATGTTTTGAACCAGGCTGTAAATATGTTTTTTTCTGCGGCCTGCTCTAGTGGTTATTCGAGGAACTGCAGCTTTTTTGCACTTCCGCATTGGCTTCATTTTTCAGCACCGGAGGTTGCCACTTGGCGCTGACACGTTTCCTGCGAGTTGGAAGGTTTTGATTATAAAGTATGAAGCTCATGTAGTTTATGACGGACGGTGGAGGGTGAAACATCCTGGTCATCAAACAAATCCACTGCATTCAGTCGCTCTGCTATGGTAGTTTGGATTCTCTCTCACAGAAGCTCTGCTCAGCGATCGCTCCACGACCTGACCCACAGTTAGTTAAACCTCTCCATCACAGGAGGCGTTCAGGTGCAGCACAGAGTGTCGGTCAACCATTAAAATACATCTAGAGCTGCAGATACACGTGAGCAGAGCAGAGTCTTGATGCAGCCCATGAAGGCAGATGGACGGTTCCAAATAGAAGCAGATCTGTTCAGTCGACGCCTGAAAAATGTGACTGAATAGCCTCCTGTTTGGTCGCTCAGGGGCCCCGGTGCATTCTGGGACTGAAATGAATCAGGTGAAGAAGCCTCAGTTTTCTGCTGCAGCGTGAATAGAAAATAATGCAAAGATCTATAATGTGAAGTTTCTGCCCTGACTGTGATTCTGTGATTCACCCTCACCGTTTCTCGCAGCTCTCGTGCGGCTCCATGTCGGCAGACTGCGGCACTCCAGCGGCACCCGGGGGTCCCGCTCGTCGGCAGGATAGATGGATTGTCGTTTAGAGAGCTGGAGGGTCCAGATGGAGCCCGCTCCACAGCTCCTGTGGAGGGACGCCACAGAGTTCGGCTGTGATCAGGAGAGACCTGGACCTGAACACCTGCACGTGGAAAACTGCCAGAGACGACAGAGACTTCATGAACGAATGACGGACAGAAGTAGAATGTTTATCAGAGTTTGACTTGAAGGGAGACAAAAATAACAACTGAGGAAGAAGTGATGAGTTTGTTTGTGGATTAATCCGCCACTGAAAATAGTCCCCAACAAATGCTCTGTTTCTTCCTGTTTGTCTGGTAGAAACGGCAGTGGGCAGCTAATTAGAGCTAATGATCACACAGGAAGTCAGCAAGTGTTGGTTCTGCTCTTTTCATGGTACAGAAATACTAAACTGTGAAAGTTTCCCAGCTGGAACAAACCAGACTGATCCTTTCTGTTGAGTGTTGGTTTGTCGGTCGCTCCTTTGTTCCATCTGACCTGATAAAAACACAAACACACTCGTTGTCTGATGTGATGTTTGTGCAACACATTTACAAAAATTTACACACCCTGACATCCAGACAGGCCCTCGGATTGGCTGCGGTCCCGCCGCCTGTGGGGCCCACATGGCCTTCGGCACACACACACACACACACACAGAGCTCTACACCAGTTCCAGCCTCCACCGTCTGCTCTGACTTCGTGACCAGCCTCAGAATGAAAGATACACATGTTGTGTGTGCATGCAAGTGTGTGTGTGTGTGTGTGTGTGTGTTTCAGTGCTGCTCAGTTTGGAGGCAGGTGCTCTGGTTATGTGGAGTCATACAGTACAGTTAGCATGAATTACAGGTGTCTGATCCAGCACAGGTGTGTGTGTGTGCGTGTGTGTGTGTATGTGTGTGTGTGTGTGTGTGTCTGTGTGTGTGCGCGCATCTGTCATGCTTGGCATCAGATGACAGCGGAGGCTTCTCTGTGTTTATCTCTGTCTGAAGTCTCACACACAAACACACTCGTTTCATTTCAGTTCATTCATTGATAAGAATAAATGTTGTGTGAGTGTGTGTGTGTGTGTGTGTGTGATGTATCTGTGGTTTTTCTTCAACAAACATAAGGCATGAATGACTAAAATATCCCAGCCTGATAATAAGCCCCAGTAGAGTTTGTACATCCCAGTATTGATCAGCTGTGTCAAAACAAAATCAAGAACAAAGTAAGTTTCATTTCAGTTCAGACATCAACTGTTGTTTTACAATCAAAGACAGAAACAAATGAAATGCAGCTTCTTCTTCCTCAGCGATGGATGTAAAGAGGAAAACGAGGAGCAGCAGCATTTCACCACTAATCAGATGAAAATATGAAAACTACCAATAAAATCTCTGTAGAATCTGGTCATCTCTGTTTGTTCACGTTCGGTTGCTGCTCGAGTCAAAGGTGCAGTTTCATTGATCTCAGACTGGGATTTACGTTGTTCCCACTTCTTCCAATTTAACACTTGAAGGACTCGGCAGCTTGAGTGTGGACAGATTGGACTCAGACAAATCCGTCCCTGCTGAGACGCTGTGTACAAAGTGAACCAGATCACAGGCAGAACCGGCCCCTGGGGACAGATGTGAAGCCTCCAGCTCGTGTCGCTGCTAGTTTGACAGTTTTGTGCCTTTTGAGTGGAAGTGGATAATAACTGAAGAACGATCACAAGTTTCATGGAGCAGTTTGGAAGTGTGCTGTCTTTAAAGTTAATAAAATATAATATAGGTAAATTTGAAATAGATTTGCAAAGTTATAATTGTGCAGGCTATTTTCTGTTTTGGTTTATGAATTTGCGTCTGAGTAAGCACTCTGCAGTTTGTTTTGGTCTTTTGAATTCGCATCAGAGTGAGCACTCTTACCGTTATTGTTTCAGCCATCTTTGACGCTACTACGTTTCCTTGTTAGCTAGCAGACGTTCATTGCTAATTGACAGCGCCATTTGCTATGTTTTTTCTTCGCTGATGCCTTGGACATCATTGTCTGTAAGTGAAACTATGTTTTTCGTATATTACATGTTTTTATTTTCACTGCTTGTGTACTTATTTAATTTTCTTTGTAATGTTTCAGTTTTACGGTGGTGGAAAGGAAGATAAAGTGCAGGAAAAGAAAGCCCTGTCTCTTTATTTGTACAGACCTTAACTAGCTGTCTAGCTACGCCAGTTACGCGCCGCGAGGGCAGCATAGGAAGTGAGGAGTTATTTTGGTCAGACAGTCTGGTTCATTTTCTCCACAGAATGTTGCCGGATTTCCAGAACTGAATTTACACTCAGCAGAGGAGGAAGTGAATTAATCCTTATGTGATTTTAAAGTCAAGCTCGACACCTCGGTTTTCTTCTGCTTCCACCTCAGACAAGTGTTCCTGCGAATCTGTCCATCGTTCCATGTTCTGATCATGAGATGAGACTGAAATATAAATGTGTTGTAAAACAGAAATTTTGTTCACTCATTCATCCAAAACACGTCTTTCATCATATCTTCATTTCACATCTGTTTCACTTGCTGAAGCTAAAAACGTCGTCTTCACTCACATGTGAATAATAAGATAAACGTCGCTTCCAGTTCACATGTAAAAATGATCTTTTCCATAAGTGAAAGATTTTATTTAAAGCATGTTTGTGTTCAGATTCATTCAGTGTTTTATCTCCATTCTTTTTGTCTGTTTTCTTATTTGGTGTCAAACTCAAACATGTTCAGATTCAGTTTGTTTCCAGATGAATCCACTTCTCCCTCAGATGATTCTTGCAGTCGGTGTTGAGACAGTTTCCATCCACAGCGGCGGCGGCGTGTTCTGTCACCTCAGCGACTGGGAGCAGCCTATCAGGATGCTCTTAAATCAGCGGCGGTGAATCCCTGGCAGGTCGATTACCGTCCGACCTTGTGAGTTCAAAGTTAAACACAGAGTGAATCAGGCTGACGGCTGACACTTGGCGCTCACTGTCACCGCTGGGATTTATTAGGAGGGAGGAAACACGCCGCCTTGTATCACGCCATTAAAATCAATCTGAATGTCGAGTGTGTGTTTTCTCCCTGTCACTCCGTCACAGTGGGAGAACGCTGCCTCCACCAGGCTGGTTCTGTTTGATGTGATTCTGTTTCACTTCTCAACAAGGAAACGAATCAGAACGTAGCTTGAGATGTAATTTCTAACACTCAGGTTTTAAAAGTGCGTTCTTCAGGTAGAAAGCTGTTTGAGAGAGTCTGGCTGTGTTTGTCCTCGGCTCCAGCTCAGACGGGTCCAGCAGCCGGGCGAAGGTGGAGCAGGTTATTACAGGGCGGTCACAGCTCAGCGCCTTCTATCAGGACCACCGTCAAGGCAGTATTAGACTGGGCTGACAGAGGTCTGTCTGTCTGTCTGTCTGTCTGTCTGTGTGTCTGTGTCTGTCTGTGTCTGTCTGTCTGTCTGTGTGTGTGTCTGTGTGCCTGTCTGTCTGTCTGTCTGTCTGTGTGTCTGTCTGTCTGTCTGTCTGTCTGTCTGACTGTGTGTCTGTCTGTGTGTCTGTCTGTCTGTCTGTCTGTCTGTCTGTGTCTGTCTGCGTGTGTGTGTCTGTCTGTCTAACTGTCTGTCTGTCTGTCTGTCTGTCTGTGTGTCTGTCTGTGTGTCTGACTGTCTTTCTGTGTGTCTGTCTGTCTGTCTGTCTGTGTGTCTGACTGTCTGTCTGCCTGTGTGTCTGTCTGTCTGACTGTCTGTCTGTGTGTCTGTCTGACTGTCTGTGTGTCTGACTGTCTGAGTGTGTGTGTGTATGTCTGTCTGCCTGTGTGTGTGTCTGTCTGTCTGTGTGTGTCTGTCTGCCTGTGTGTGTCTGTCTGTCTGTGTGTGTCTGTCTGTCTGTGTGTGTGTCTGTCTGTCTGTCTGTCTGTCTGTCTGTGTGTCTTCGTGTGAGGCGACAGAGATGAGAGAATCTAATTGACAAGGGAAATTTTCCGCTTCAGGTGTCACCTACTTGTTTATCAAAGTGTCTGTAATCAAACTGCCTCCGCGAGAAAATGGAGCCGCCGTCGTCTCTGACTCCTAATCACACCAGCCTGTGTGTCTGTCTGTCTGTCTGCCTGTCTGTCTGCCTGTCTCTCTCTCTCTCTCTCTGTCTGTCTGTCTCTCTCTCTGTCTGCCTGTCTCTCTCTCTCTGTCTCTCTCTCTCTCTCTCTCTCTCTGTCTGTCTCGCTCTCTCTGTCTGTCTCTCTCTCTCTCTCTGCCTGTCTGTCTGTCTGTCTGTCTGCCTGCCTGTCTGTCTGCCTGTCTGTCTGCACCCTGCACGTTCTCCTCCTCTCGTGACAGAGGCGTCGTCCTGTTGAGAGACAGCCGGTGGCCCCGTGTCACCGGGGCCCCTGTAAATGTCAGCGGAGCCATCAGGGGCCGGAAACACGCGACAAACGAAATGGTCGTCCTCTTTTTTTCCTTCCAGGTGTCGGCCGTTGAAAAGAGCCTCCTCCGTCCTCCGTCTCCTGACATTTCTCCTGAGCGTCTCGTCACGTCGTGTTGTCGGTGTTTAAAAAGCAGAGCTGTCACTTCAGGAGCAGGTTAGAAAAATCAAAGCAGGGCTTTTAAACTGAACCATGTTCATCTCAGCTGATATGAAAGAGCACACACAGGAAGGGAAACTGTCAGAAATACGGGTGACAGAAAGACCATGTTTCCAAATTTCATCTAAAATGTTTTAGATAAATTCATAAACTCAGTTTTGTTTGAATGAGGAATTCAATATACAACCTGTCGCTGCAAGTAAAGTCAGCTGCACAACTTAAGTTCATTCATTTATGAAAAGGATTAAAAACAGGAATAATTTAGTTAATGAAATTGTTTTATTGTTGTTATTATTGTTATTGTTGTTTATAAATAAGCTGAAAAGATTAAAATGACAATGGTGTGTGTGTTTAAAGGGGAACCTTTCTGCTGGAACCAATGTTAGCTTGTTGGCGTCAGGTAATTTGTTTAGACGCACTGTAAAGATCACTGCATGGAGCAGCTATGCTAATGCTAGCTAGCGCATGAGAAGACATAAGAAGTGTTTTTCATTTGGAAGTTTCTCCCCCAAAGTTTATCCGGACAATGAGGTATGAAACATGTGCACATTTTTTCATTATGCTGTTGTTTATGTTTATTATACTTTTGTGTTAATTGTCATTTTCTGAATTTGTGCTCATACTTGTCACACCTTGTCGTCCATGATTCAACTGGAGGGGAGCTACACAACCTTTATAAAAACAATTAAAACCAAACATTTTCCTCATTTGTGACACCTGTTGCGAGTGTGTTGAGACTCAGACTGGATCTCCTGTGAACATCCCTCTGGAAAAAGGCGTCTGTCAAATAATTATATATAAACATTTCTGTTTGTTTTGGGCTGATGGCTGATGTTTTCTATCATGATGAAACATCTCCCAGAGCTTGTGAATCTCCGTCCTTTCCTTCAGCACGTTTCCATCAGATCCCTCCACCCTGTGCTTCCTCTGCATCGTCCAGCTCCTCCCTCGCTCATCTCACAGCGTCTGACATGGATCCAGCTCGTTCGTGAACAGTTAGCTGCTCCGAGCTGCTGCAGCACCTTCTGCTGTTTGTGACTCGCGTCCAAAAGTCTGCGGAGTCTCCAAACAAATTAACAAGACGCTCAACGATTCCAGCTGTTTCCTGCTCCGCTTCCAAACACAATCCCTCTGTGTGTGTGTGTGTGTGTGTGAGCTGCAGCGGCCCAACACACACACACACACACACACACACAGAGGCGGAGTTGGCCGAGGATCCGGGCATCTGGGACCTGGATTAGACGCCATGACAGAGAGATGGAGGAGGGATTACTGGGCCGGCCTCACTTTGTTTGCATGAGTTAGAGAGAAGAAGAAGAAAAAAGGCTTCACAGAGTCTGAACGTGTTTTTGGCCCCGACATCTGCTCCGTTATTGGAAAATAACAACAGAGAAAGTAAAGCTGAGAGACGCCGCACATCAAACTGTTTCAAGGCAGAGACGACTGCAGACGATCTGTCGGCGACACAGCACCGAGCACTGGTAGAAGACGGAGCAGAACGTGAGCGAGCCGACACATCAACGGGCCAACAAGACGCTCAGCCGAGCCTCAACAGGCCGGAGAGCTTCGAATTCACTTTCATCTCTGGATGTGGGAACTGGTTTCCTCGTCGACTGCCTGAAGAGAACAGGGACTTCACTTCCTGGAAGGAAAATCTTCTCAGGACAACAGGAAGAAAACAGCAAAATGTGAAGCTCAGAAAATGACTCACTCACACACACACACTCACAAATACAGTCTTATAGTCAGAAAATGATGAAATCTCTTGTCCAGAAACGTGATTCTGATTCTTCCCGGCAGCTCTAATATCGTCTCTCCTCTCGCTTCGTTCGCTTTAATAAAGTCTGTCGTTATTACTGTGTTTCGCTGTTTAACCAAGCAGCACAAACCTTGTTCGCTCACAGCAACATGAATGTTAATGTTTGCTAATCCTTCGCTTCCTCTCTGGACAGTTTGGTGAATAACATGTGTTTGAATGAGTATTTCATTACTTTCAGATGAACATCTCCAGTCGTGTGTGGCCTGCAGGCGGCGGCTGCTCCGGGCGCCGTCGGCCCCGATCAGAGGAGAGTCGTCGCCCTTTAATAACCATCATCAGTGTCACAGAGCTCATTAACAGCTTCAGGACAGCAGAGCGTCCCTGTTTCCTGATGGCAGTGAACGCAGCAGGATCAGTGAGACAACACTCAGCTTCTGTCTGAACCTTCAAACACGAGCCGGCAAAGTGAAACTAGAAATGTAACATCATGATAATGTGAAGGTGAACGCAGACCTTTTCCTGTGGAGAACTTTAAACATCATCAGCTTCACTGTCATCATGAAGCTGACTGCCACATATGTTTGTGTTTATTGTGAGGCTGCGACTCTTTGTTTCATCAGCTTCATAATGTTAACCACGTGACGCCGAGGGTCCGACACGACGGAGTCCCAACTGTCACACCTGTTGTTTGGCCGTCAGCTGATTCAGCAGGTTAGATAGAAGTTTTTTTGTTTCCATGACGATGACAGAGGTTCCAGCTTCTAACAGCCGGAGGATCGTCAGCTGATGCGTGTGTTCGTCCTGCTGGTCCGTCAGACAGGTCATCGACGCCGTCATGATGTTCCACTCTGATGCGTTCATTCCAACCAGCCCAGCTCCGACTCTCTGTGAGAAGTTAAATGAATTCACTTCCTTTCATCGTGGCGCTGAGGTCGAGCTGATTATTTTATATCTTCAATGTGCATATGTTAGCGCTCGTCTCGCTGAGCGTCGGGCTGCTCCGAGACGCTTTGAAAAGTGCCGTCAGAAGCTGGTCTACATGCAGACAATGAGGAGGAGGCTGGATCTGTTCCTGATGAATAATGGAGTCAGAGCTGGATAGTGATGTGTGTGTGCAGACCTGAGGCTGCTTCATGGAGTCACAGCAGAGAAGATGCTGGAACATTCAATGAACACAGAACTGTTATGAGTCAGTTGTTAAAGAAATGTACATGAAAGGGAAAACAAGCAGAGTAATATTGTGATATTTGGTCGTGATCATTATTCATGAGCAGTGGAAGACGATGGAGTGATGAATGGACGGAGGTGCTTCATCCTGTCCCTCCTCAGTTCCACACCTCCTCGTGCCTGTGATGCTCAAGCAGCAACCTCCGGCGCTGAAAAATGAAGCCAGTGCGGAAGTGCAAAAAAGCTGCAGTTCCTCGAATAACCACTAGAGCAGGCTGCAGAAGGGAGTCAATTACATTTGAGCCCCATGTTAAAATGTCCGATTTTACCACAGAAAAAAACATATTTACAGCCTGGTTCAAAACATGGTTCTAGTCTCATAAGCTGTTTTTCTACTCCATGACAACTCTGGGGGGGGCGAATTTTTTTATAAGGCGTTGGTTTAAAATATACAGCATACATCATTATGCACAATTCATAGCTGTCAATCTAAGTGGCGCCACTTTGATTGACAGCTATGAACTGACGGTCTAAAGGGCGTCACCCCGGCTAATTCTAGTCACTGAGTTTGGGAAAGAGATCGTCGTGGGGTTAGCCGGCTAGCAACCATATTTAGCATTTAACCTAGCTGGTTAGCTGTAGCTAGTTTGATTATTTCGAATAAAGCGGCTTTTTTCAGCCAATAGCGTTCATTCGACCCGCCTCAGCTCCGCCCTCGCTCCACCTCTTTGTCCATATTTGGAGTAACCGGAGGTAGGCTACCAAGATGGCTACGCACTACGATTTGCTTCATTTTTGCTCTTCAGAAACCTATGGGTGACGTCACGGACACTACATCCATATTTTATACAGTCTATGGCACACACTCATCCTGTCACAGACACTCACCCTCTCATCATTTCATCACGTCACCTCACAGGTGGCAGAGGAACTGGAGATGTGTGTGAGGCAGAGAATCATGGCAAAGCAGTAAAATGATCAGTGAATTTGATTAATTGAATTGATATATTGGTGTCAGTTTGGAGAAGAGCAGACAGAGGAGGAGATCATCAGGATCAGGAGACGGATGTGTCCAGCTCTGCTTCAAACACCTGGAACACAATGAATCAGTGTCTGACGTGAAATCCCATCTGTAGCTGTCGTGCTTTGAGGTCACACCTCGACCTCCAACTGAGCAGAAGAATTAACAGTGGAGAACCATCTGCACCTCAGTCTGTGGTGAACATCTCAGCTGCACTTCAAGCCTCCTGAGGTCACTTTGGACGGCTCATAGGTGTCACTCAGGAGTCAGCTCCTCCCCCTGCAGGTTGATAACACTCGCTGACTCTCTGGGGTTTGGCTCATACTCACATCCACACCCGTCAGGTCGACCTTGTTGAAGTGAAATGTCCTGACGTGGATGTTGTGATGTTGACTGTCCACAGCTGACGGAGCAACACTGGAGCATGCTCAGGCTGCGGGGTCACTGCAGGGGGTTGACTCTGTGTGTACAGAGGAAGATACGCTGACTCAACACATTCACAGAGACGGGATCAAAGACGAGAGAGAGCAGGTCTCTTTTCTCCCTCTGCCCACATTCAGTTACATCACATTCATGACAGTAAACAATGAACGTTGAGAAACACGTCCGGAGTTTTTCGGAGTAATGAGACATCGGTTTGTGTCTGGTGCCTCCATCAGATCAAACTTTGCTCTTGTGTATTTGAGGTGTAAATATCTAATGGCAGGAGACAGAGCGCAGTCATACTCCCCAGAAAATGAACCCTCTCCTTTAGCGCCCCCTCCAGGACAGAGCTGGAGCCATTGGAAGGTTTGGTTTTTGCCGTGTGTATCCTGGACATTACACAGAAAACGCTGACATCCATCTGACGCTGGGAGGACGCTCACGAGGCACTAATGGCATCCATGTGATCTTCAGGTCAGCAAGTTCTGATGATGACTCTAAATCTGTTGTTAAGAGCATCATTAACTGTGCACTTCTGTTCAAGGTGAAACCAATAGTGTTGAGTTAAGACTCGCGGGTTAATGAAGGGGAGGGCAGCTCCCGTTGACCTCCAGATCCAGAGGCCTTGAGTGATGTTGGATCAATATCCACATCTGATTGGTCGAGACGTGTGGCATACACTGACATATGACTGCCTGTCAAGTGAGGGGTCAGAGGTCAGGTGTGTTAGCAGCGTCACAGAGAACGACATGTTTTCATGGTTTGTTTGGAATGAACAAAGGAGGAAAATGAGTTTAATCGACTTCAGAAACTCAGAAAATCCTCTTTTATGACTCAGACTGATCAGAGATACCAGACATGAAAGTTTCAGAGGGCAGAGCGTTTCTTCTTCAGTCAGCCGGTGCAGCGTGTCGCCGACACCAGAAAGCATGAAATGTGTTATTGATCTGAGGCCCCTTTGACACAGGAGTGTGCGGACGGCTGAAGAGCTGCAGTGAATCCACTCCTGAACTGGTCAAGTGAGGCTCAGCACTAACTCTGCGTGACCGTGAATTATGCCATGAAAGTGAGTCCTGGCTCTGAGTTTCTCTTCACACCACCTGCCTCCATTTTGTATTCATCACATGATTTACTGTACCGAGCCAATGTGGACTTCACACACACACATCACCGCTGTCGTCTTTAACCTTTGACCTGCTCGTATTGTATATATGCTAATGTCAGTTTGAGCTGTGTGTCAGGACACGTGCTGTGTTCTCAGTGTGGTGAGAGCTGGTGAGTTTCTGACTGATAGAAAATGATGAATTCAGTTTTGTCTCTTTCACCCAGCTTCGCCTCCTCTGCCGTCTCCACCAGTGATCCGTCCCACCCGGCCTCCTGCGGTGAGGCAGAATCCAGAGCAATGACAGATTACACACGTTTGCCACAGTGTATGGGATTACTGCTGTGTGTCTCCGGCTCTGATGTAATACAAATTGGGTCACAGCTCAGAGACCCACATACTGTGGAGTTTGCTTTAAGGTTTCTTGTTGAATCCAAGTCTCTGACAGATGATATTTCATGACTGTGGATCTTTATTCTGAATGTTGAGGCCACAGTGTCCACAGTTTTCAGACAGTTCTTATAGTATGAATATGGCTTTAGATCGTCACTGGACTCTAAACTGTTTTTATTTTCTCATCACAGGTGGACAAAGAAGTAAAAACAGGGTGTCTATGAAACTTCTGAGAACTGGTCTGAAACTTTTGAAGCTTCAAGATTCAGGAAATTCAGAGTGAGAAAAAGACTTTTTATAAAGAAGCTTGAGTAGCTTCCATCAAAGTGTGATTCTTCAGAGTCGACTGCAGGGACTGCTCATCGTCATACAGCGGATTCAAACACGTCAGAGCAGAGGTGCGTGGAGGAATCTGCGGACGTCCTGTGAGATGATTGTACATGGATCAAATACATGTTTAATTTTACAGAATAATGAAAGTGTGCAGCAGCTGCTTCCCCTGACGGAGGAGTTCAGATCCGCTCTTTACATGGAGGAAAGTTTAGGACTTATTCTTATTTCTAAGAATAAAAACAACACTTCATTTTCAGAACTTGGAGACATTTGAGTATCAGCCTTGCTGCCATAAAACTATTTGCAAAGTCTAATCAAAATAAAGAAAAAACACTTTAAATAAATTCTCTTTACTAAAAAAAACTTTCCATTAAGTGTCAACAAAGAATGAGCAGATTGTTTTAAACATATTTCATCTTAAAGGAGCTGATGTTGAACCATGTGGGCCTCGTCGTCGGCTGCTCTCTGTTCAGAGGAAACAATGACTGAGATGATGAATTTGAATGCAATAAGCGAGTTTATTTGGAGCTCATATGATGCAGCAGTAAAACCCAAACCAACAAGCCTGTTTGTCCAAAATCATTCAGAACAAACAGAACAAGTTCGAAGAAAATCGCTCAGCATGTGGAGTTGAATTCAGCAAACAACAAACAGGAAGGAGAAAATCTTTCAAATCAAATCCCTGAAAATGTTGGTTTGGTCCAGATAAAACGTTCCCGGAGGTCACGCTGGGAAAACTAGTGGCTGTCTTTAAAATCACTGCCTTTGAAAACAACATTTATCTGGAAGACTTCTTCGGTCTTGTGTTAATTTTTTTTCTTGTGTATATTAAATTTGGGTTTTTGTGGAGAACATCAGGGTGAAGAACATGATAATGATGAATTAAAGCTTCAGAGTGCCAGCACTGTCAGAGAAGACAAATAGAGAAATAAGACATGAGAGGAAGCACGTGATTGGCTGCTTAGGAGGGAGTGCTGGCCTTCTTCTTCAACACCCTCCTGCCGGTCTGTCGGGGGACGGGGGCCGGAGCCGGAGCCGGGGCCGGGGCCGGGCCGCTGTTGGAGGCGCTCGCCTTGCCGGCCTTGACCTCGTCGATGAAAGTTTCTATGGCGGCGAACTTCTCGGTCAGGTCTCCCAGGTGAGCTTTGAGGGCGTTGAACTCCTTGTAGAGGTCGTCCAAAGCCTCCGACAGCGGCTGGATCCTGAACACAGAGAGCAGTCAGATCATCACAGGGTCGCTTTCATGAAGCTGCCAGCAGTCACGGTTTCTCTCTTTATTATCTCCGCAGTCTGGTTTGAGTCACCTCCTCAGGTTTTACCCTCATTCACCCAAAGAGCTTATCTTTATTTATTCTTATCTGTCTTCAGTTCATCACAAACTGAAGCAGAGACTGTGTTGTGGAGAGGACGGCCTCTGTCCTCCTGTGTGTTCTGAATGAAAACAGTCTGGGTGCTGGGAGTTCCCACAGGAATTTGGTTTATCCTGGAGTCTGAAAATAAAGTCAGGAGTTTGTCGGGTCGACGCTGCGGCTGACGCCATCGTAAGAAACTACAATTTAAAAGCCAAAATAGAAACGTTTTCCACAAGGAAATCTGGAGTTTCCTGCCTCTCGCCACAGTTCAGAGGACGAGACACCACTGTGGTCGACCAGTTCGATAAACTGGAGTCGCCGTGTGTCCGGGGTTTCCTCTGTCTCGGCCTCTTTTCATTGGGCCTCTGTTTTTTCCTCTCATCTGTCTCCATTTCTGTTCCTTGTTCTGTTCTGTTTGGGTTTTAATGGTGTAATGAAAAACATCAGGTTGAGCAGATTTCCTGTTTAAGACTTCTTACTGAGTCTGATCTTACATCTGTAAACAGTATTTCTATTAGCTCATGGAAACACTCATGAGTTAAAACCAGAAGCTTTTTGCAGACATTTTGGCCAAACATCACTGAAACTGATCTTTTTAACAGCAGAGAGACAGAAAACAGCCAAAACCAAAATTACATCTGTGAGCTCCAACATGGCGACAGGCGGTGGCGGAGGAAGTCCTCACATCCTTTACGACTTCAGTGAAGTACTGAGGCCTCACAGATTAACCCCCCCACCCCCCCACCCCCCCTCCGTACCTGGCGTAGTCGGGCAGGAGAGACTGGTGGTCGTTCTGCAGGAGTCCTCTCATCTGGCTCAGGATGTCGAACCTCCAGTTGTCCAGGATCTGAGTCAGGTTGGCCACGCCGCGCATGCTCACCCTCTCAGCTGGGACGAAAACAGATCACTGTCATTGTGTTAGAATCGTTTGGTAAAGATCTATGTTGATTCAGACGATGAGGGTTTGATCTGGTGAAACACCTGAAGAGGCTCATAACTCCAAACGTTTTATGGAGTCAACGTATCTAGGCAAAACTGATGAACTGACATAACCATGATGAGCCCTGAACTTGACCTTTGACCCAGAGTAAACAGAGAGTAATCTGGGAGCTCACAGCCATCCCTGTAGTTCCACTCGTCGGTGGTCGTCGACGTCGGGCGGCGCCTCTGGGCCAGAACTGCGGCGGCGGCCACAGCCAGTAACAGCAGCACGCTCAGTTTGGGGGCCATGATGGGACCAGCACCTGCAGGAAGAACATGGATGACGGGGCATCGAGAGAGTAACGATGAACTCTCTCAGCGCCGCATTAAATGATGAACAATATTTATACACACTGATCAGATGATCATCACCAACTCTGCACCTCTGCTCCGGTCTTTGGAACATTTTAGCATCTTTCAGCTCATTGTTTTGGTTTTTGTGACCTGCAGGTTTTTCGATTCGCTTCTCTTGCACCAGTCCAATAATTTTTAACCTGTCTGTCTTTACTGTAGCAATTTTAAGCTAAGAAAGAAAGTGTTCTTTTAAGTGAAGTGATTTCAGAACTCACCTGAACTTAAAGCACTGAAGGAACTCAGTTATTTCACTCATGCAAACCATCTTCATCAGAGTCAAACGGACCAGAAACAGGACAAGTCTCTATGTTTAGATATTTGTATTTCATGATATTGTAATAGAATTAAACGATGTATCCAAGCTCTTTTTTTTGCATTCAGTCTTGAAGAAGTCTGCTGCTCTGTGCCTGAGGTGCACGGTGTCCTCTCAGTTTGTGTGTCAGTCTTTTCACCTGATAAACATTGTCCATGCTGAGTCAGCACGCTGCAGGATTACAGTGTCAGACCTTGTGTGGCTTCACCACCACTGCCACTGTCACTGCTAACAAAGCAGAGAAAAGGGAAATCTAACTCTTCTGAGCAACAAACTTCTGAGTGTTCCAGGCGTCAGACGGGGAACAGGAGAGGAAGCCCTGAGGCCAAACTCTCAGCTCCTGCAGTCGACTCGCATTAAGCAACGAGTCGGAGCAGTCAGGGAGCTGATCCACCAGATGAGCTGACGGAGAGACTTGGAAGGTGTGAGGAGAGCTGCAGAGACATGCCGAGGACACAGCACCTCGGCAGCTTCATATTTGTTCCAGTGATACACCCACACAGCCGCAGAGTCTCATGCACACCTATAATAACACACAGAGGCTGCTGTAGACTATACAGCCGGTCACCTTGGACATGTGTGTTTAAATGAACATCCCATATTTGACCTGCACATGTTTGAGATCCACTGGTCAACTCAAGCTAGAAACTACATGTGGAAGACTCTCTCTTCAGTTGGCTGCTGTTAAAATTGGCTGTAAAAAGTTTAGATTCATCTTAGTTTGACTGAGTGAAGATGGATTGTGATTGATGTGATTGATTGTGAACTCTCTACTTTAGCCAAAATATAAATCAGTGAGTTTCAATGCTGCAAAGCTTTTGGCCAAATTGTACTGTTATATTGCAATTATGGAAATGTACAGACCGTGTAATGCAAAATGGAAAATGCTCATTTTGACTACAGCCTGTTCACTTTAATCTCGAACCTCGAAGTATTTTGTGTCTCTCAGTCTGATCTGTCCTCGTCCTCTGTGTCTCAGTCTGATCTGTCTCTGTGTCTCAGTCTGATCTGTCTTCGTCCTCTGTGTCTCAGTCTGATCTGTCTCTGTCCTCTGTGTCCATTAAACCTCCTCACTGAGTCTCACTGTTGTTCCTTCATCACCATGAACTCACACACTGCCGTTTATCTGGACTCAATCCCACAAACACAAAGACTCACTAGAGACCAAATGTGGATTCATCCGCCTCTGAAAATAGTCCCCAACACATGAGCCGTTTCCTCCTGTTTGTTTGTTTGCTGGAGCTAAGAGCAACAGACAGGACGAGAGAGAGTGTTGAGGGACAGACTAAGAAATTGTTGGTTTGCATCTTTTCATGGGATTTCTTGACAAAAAACATAGAATTGGCTGCTTTATCCTTTAACACAGCATAAGCCCGGGAGGCACTGGAGACACCTGGATGCTTGTGGCACACCTCATCACTTAATACTGAATAAATCATCTCCCCAATCCTGGTTGTGTTCAATTCAACACACCCTCACTCCCACACACATAAACAAGCACATCGACTTCTCCTCTGCAAGTTTTCTCTCTGCAAATTTTTAAGCAACCAAATTCTCATCCGTTCTCACCAGGCTCAGTCTGGCAACCATGAAATGAGTTTGGCCCTGCAGTGAAAGGCAGCACATGGAAGAATTGCAGAATTTCCCAGAGTCATTCAATATTTAAACGGCAGATGCCTTATTCAAATTCATGCTCAACATTAAGAAAGAGTCCCATTCAGTTTCATCTCAAGAATGCATTACACTTAAAGTGCTTGTGGTTTTACGCAGCATGAATACCAGCATATTTTCTTTCACAGCAGTAACAATACTTCCAGAAAAAAGACTTTTCACTTCAGCTACTTGAGGTTCTGGTTCACTTCTTTAACTTTTCTGTTTTGGTTACAATCAAAATGAAGAAATTTTTAAAATAAAGCAAACGTATAAATATCTAAATAAAATGCTGCTCTCTGCACGTACCTGTGTGTTAATGTATGTCTGTTGTTCTGCAGCTCCTCTCCTGCAAAGCTTCCCAACAGTCCCAACAGAAGGCAGTGACAGGCATGCAAAGAGAGAGAGAGAGAAAACACACACCCCTGCTGCACAAAAGCATGCATCCACATGCATATACATACAAAAAAAACACAGACACACACAGTCTACCATTCCCCCGTCATTACGGAGGCCTGGTGTGGTTTAGGTTTGAGGCGACGCTCCAGCACCTTGGTTAGTTTCATCTGTTTTGACCACCATGTGTGTGTGTGTGTGTGCGTGTGTGTATATGTGTATATTATTCAATTCTGTGACCCTTGGATGAAGTCATGTCCTGGATCCATCAAATATACAATCTGAGGATTTTACCAGTCTGTGCTTGTGCTGTAAACTCTGAAAGAAAGAAAGAAAGAAAGAAAGAAAGAAAGAAAGAAAGAAAGAAAGGAAGGAAGGAAGGAAGGAAGGAAGGAAGGAAGGACGAAAGAAAGAAGACATTATGAATATGAAGATTTTTTTAAAAAAACCCACACAATTGTGGCATTTTAATTAAATTTTAATGTATTTTTGCATTGAAATTCAACTTTCACAATAACTTCTTCCTTCTTTTGAATTTCAAAATGTCTTTTTACTAAAGGTTCTTTTTTATTTGCAGTCTACTGTGAATACAGCACTGGCCATTCCATTTCATGACGTCACTTTGGCTCATTCATATCAACCATGTCAGTTTCTTACTATGACGTGTCATTTTTGAAATATTCCATTTTATTCACTAGTCATGTGATGAACTAATTGCAATAAGCCTCAACTAGACACATACTGTATTTAAATTTTTGTCAAGCAGTTTTTCAACAATGATTTTTTTTTTTATAAAATAAGTGAAATAATAATAGGTAAACACTGGTGGGATGGAGCAAAACTGGTGGGAAATAAACTGTAAAATCAAACTGTAATTGCTCAAATAAAGAACATTAAAATGACATTAATTTTAAAACAGAAGATGATGTTACATAAAGTAATTGTCAGGTTAAGCAGTTAAGCAGTCAACTGTTGAATAAAGATTGTATTTAAAAAAACTGAAAGGTTGGGCATTGTAGATCCATCCTCATACGTGATTGGCTGTTACACGTGTCTGTCAAATGTATGATTTCCGGTCTGTTCCGTTGCTTGGTAACAGCAGCTATCCACTAAGGAGAAGCTAGCTAGATGCTAAATGTACATGTTTGGAAATACACACCGTTTGGAGGACTTTGTCTCGTTAAAACTGCTCGTTTGAAGTCATGACGGCGATAAAAGACGGAGAATACACGGCTACGATCTACAAACTGGTGAGAACGTTGTTTTAGTTCAGGTTAGCTGCGTGTCGCGGTGTTAAGCTAACGTCGATACAGCAGTTAACACTGACAGAACTCCATTCAAAAACAGTTCAATTTAGTGTTTTGTGTCTTCTGATAAACACAGCTGTTTCATAATACTGATATTACCTCCCCGGAATTGTGAGGAGCTGCTAATAAATTTAGCATACAGTACATTTAATACAACTACTAAGTCATTTAATAAAGCCTTTGTAAAGTCAGTCGTTGTTTGTAAAGTCAGTCGTGTTTCCCTGCTGGGTTGTTGGACAGTCACAGCTAATTCTGCATCTGTCTTTTAGATTAAAGACGGACAGTATGTGGAGGCAATTCACATCCTGAACGGCCAACTTCAGAAACACACCAAGGTAAGGGTGGTTGTTCATTTGTAAAATATGTATGATCAATATGATTGTGAGAGGTCTTTTATGCCTCTGGATCAACACATATTGAGCATTAAAAGTACTTGAATTGTCTTAAATATGAATAACCATCTTAGTTAAAATTAAGATTAATTGGCCATAAAAATATTATATTTTTTGCTATGAGGATTAATTGTTTCAGCTCTGAAGAAGTCAAACATTCACTTGTGTTACAAACATTACAAATGTTTTTTAGTTTAATTCTCTCTTGCTTTTAATTATGTGCCAGTCCAGGGCAGCGCTGTCTCTGCTGGGCTACTGCTACTATCACATTCAGGACTTCACCAGCTCGGCAGAGTGCTACGAGCAGCTCACCCAGCTGCACCCGGAGGTGGAGGAGTACAAGGTGTACTACGCCCAGTCCCTGTACAAAGCTGGTGCTTATCCTGAGGCCACCAAGGCCTCCTTCGTGCTCGACAACCCCGGCAGTCACACCAAGGTACAACACACACACACACACACACACACACACACACACACACACACACACACGCGTAGACACACACACAGACACACACACACACACCTTGTATCTCCCAAATACAAAATGCCAAGCAAAAGCCACAGACTCATTTCGCTTTTGAGGAAATTAAAGTGTTTGGCTGCAAAATTTGCAATTTCAGAACACCACCTTCTTTGCAGTGATATTTTTTCACCTGTTTCTCTCCATCTGTTACACACTTTCCATCACTGGGAGCTGTTGTTCAAGTGAACTGCCATTATAAATGCATATGGGCCATAAATGCACAACAGATGAAATAAAGCAAGCAGAAATCTGTATAGCTCAGCAACAAGGAACACATTTTATTAACTTCTCAACTTTAAATAGAATTTAATCAATCTCGTCAATATGATTAATAAAAATCAGAAACAACACACACAGAAAGTGTGTGAACTAAGAAAAACAGGTTCCAGGTCATGAAAATTAATTATGGATGACAGTTTGGATCAGAGTCTTCAGTTCATGTTAGTGCTTAATTTTTTGCCCAAAGTCAAACCAGCACTTGGCTCCTCACATCATGTCCCTGCTTTACCTTTGGTTTATCCCCTCCCTCCCTCTCTCTCTCTCTCTCTCTCTCTCTCTCTCTCTCTCTCTCACTCACTATCTATCTCTTTCTCTCCGGCACAGATGGTCAAGCTGCAAGCCTGTATCAAATATTGTGAGGAAGATTACTCTGCTGCCAAGGTGACGATCTCTCTCACATTATCTGTTAATAAATACAGATTATACCGTTTCTGTTAAATATGGCAGCAGTTTGAATTATTAGTATCTGCAGCCAATCACACGCATTAATTCACTTTCTACTGAGTCTAACTGTTCTTGTGTGTGTGTGTGTGTGTGTGTGTGTGTGTGTGTGTACAGTCACTGTTGGAGCAGCTGCCCCAGGACGACTCAGACTACATCTACAATATGGGCTGTTTGCTTTACCAGGACGGCAAGTATGAGGAGGCCTGCAAGAAGTTCATGTCTGCCATGCAAGTGCTGGGATACGTGCCAGGTAATCATCCACAGACACACACACATAGACACACACACATAAATACACCTTTAGTGACACTGGCTCTTGTGTGGTTTTCTTATATACTGATTCAGTCTATCAAAGTTTATCAAAGCATTACAACATTACATACAGCATGTTTTTTTTACTGCGTTTTAGTCCCTGTTGTATTTTCAAATGAATTGTTCATCAATAATCAATAATTCTCATCAAAACAGAGGGGGAGAGATTGTAAAAATAGCTGTGGTCTTTGCAGAAGTCAGCATTTGAAACGATGTTGTGGTTAATACTGTAACAGCACTGATTTTGGTTGCAGACCAAGATGTATTAATTCTGTCTCTTCAGAACACTAAACTCTCTGAAAATGAAGAACTAAGGAAAAAAATAAAATATGATCCAAATTTTAAATTGTGCTATCATCATAAATTCAGTAGGCTTTCATGTTGGGAATGGGGTCAAAAAACGACTGGTACCATTTAGGTTCATCTTGAATTCTTTGTCTCTCTGCTCTTTCTCTCTGTCAGCATTGTCCTACAACATCGCCTTGTGTTACTACAGCCTGAAGAACTACGCTCAGGCCCTCAAATACATCGGAGAGATCATAGAACGAGGCATCAGGGAACATCCAGGTAAAACCACATCTCTGTGCTCAGCCACATCTGTGTCGGCTCTACTGTAGTTAATGTGACTGACAACAGACCTAATCAGTGTATTTATAATGCATTTATTATCAGTAACTGTAGAGTGACATGTTGATTGAAGGCTATTGTTTGATCATCCTCAATTTGTACAACCAGTCTAGGCACAGCCACTCATACCGTAATGATCTGTTTCTCTTGCATTATTTGATGAACCTTTGGACCCACATGTGTTTTTCCTGCCCTCCAGAGCTGAGTGTCGGGATGACGACCGAAGGAATCGACGTCCACAGCGTGGGCAACACACTCGTGCTGCATCAGACAGCCCTGATTGAAGCCTTCAACCTCAAAGCTGCCATCGAATACCAGCTAAAGAACTGTAAGACGCTCGCTCAGTGTGTCTGTGGCCTCTGAAACATGATGTAACATAAAGCAGAGGGATGGAGAGAGAGAACTCACTACAGAAATGAGGCATTGTTACCAAAGATGGGCATTAAATTAAACTTAAATGTGAACGCACCAGTGATTTAAAGGAATGCTATAATTCTTAGTAGTATAATTTTTATATTACTGTAATGTCTGTTTACGAGGGTTATTCTTTTTCAGCTACAGGTTAAATGGTTCAGGTCGTATCAGGTCACTTTCTTGGAACAAAATTCTCCCAGCTTGTACATGTAGCCACAGAACGAGAGAAGCTGATAGAAAGAGATGAAATTCACCTGCAAAGGAACTTGTAGAGGCTCCTTTTATCTTCAAAAGCCTCTGCCACATTATCAAACCAAGGCTGTGGGGATGAGCTCATGTGCAGAGCTGACGAGGTTTAAAGAGGTGTCCTGGTAGCCGAGTGGTTAAAGGACTTACCATGGAACCACAACATCCCCTTCTTAGTTCTATAAAATGTATACATGAATCACACAAAACTGATTTACAAATCACACTCTTTTACATTTTACATTTCCAGTTCTTCCATCCTTAAATCTCTTTTAATTTAATTTATTTATTGAAAAATCAATCCATGCAACTCTTTAATTTTTGGTCTTTGTCTTTTAATTACCTTGTGATTTGACTTGTCTCTTTATTCATCTGTTTAATCTTTTTATAATTCTTCTTCTTGGAGTATCATCCCCATAAAGCAAGCACTGAACGTAAGCGTAACATTTGTTTGTTTACCAGAAAACTCCACAGGGTACTTTTAAGTGTTGATTAATGAGTTTCTTCAAACCGTTTTCAAGGCTCTATTTAATTTGTTCATCCTGCAAAGAGAAAAACTGATGCAGACTGAAACTAACTGTTGACGTTTGTTTTCCTGCAGTAAAAGGAGCTCAGGAGGCTTTGACTGACATGCCCCCCAGATCAGAGGAGGTAACTATCATCACCCACTCACTCCCACTGTGTGTGTGTGTGTGTGTGTGTGTGTCACAGCACCCCTCGGCTGTGTGTGATTATTTTGTTTTAATCTGAATTAAGGCTGTGTGGTCCTGCTGCCAACAGCCTGGAGATAACAGAGATTAATAGAATATTAGAATAGAGACATTGGTGTGAAGGCTTACAAGGAGGTAATGATGATAGTTTTATCGTCTTCAAACTGCTTCATTAAAATTAATGTACAGATGGGACACTGTCCTTGGTCCAGTCTGTACCTGCCACTGAGTCCTGAGTGTCTTTGAAAGCTGAGAGTAGTTGAAGAGATGTATGACTAGTGCCCCCTACTGGAACACTGAGTGCACCCTGTCACTGGAAACACATGCACAGTTAATGAGAGTGTGTGTGTGTGTGTGTGTGATAAACCTACTAAAGTTACAGTTTTCATGTTTTGTGTAAACAATCTTCAGGTGTATGTTTAGGTTTAAGTTTTAGCTTGCTTCACCAAAATCCTCCAGTCAGTTTACAACAGAGGCATGAAACACGGCATCATACTTCGTGCTTTGATCTGCGTGTGCTTTGACAGGAGCTGGACCCAGTGACACTCCACAACCAGGCTCTGGTTAACATGGACACAAAGCCCTCAGAGGGCTTTGAGAAGCTGGCCTTCCTGCTGCAGCAGCCTTCATTCCCTCCCGTCACCTTCGGAAACCTGCTGCTGCTCTACTGTAAACACGAGGTACACAGCAGGCCGGCCCTCAGCTGACACACTGTCCTGAGCCTGGAGGGCCCCAGACTGGCTCAACTAGGGCTTGAGCAAAGAATCCTAACCTGCTCCACAGTTTTCTCTCAGTTAGTCAACTATGTAAAAACCCACAGCTCCATGTAATAACCTTGTTTATAGCGGGGTTGTTATGCCTCATGGAGCCGTCTTCATTTGACATTTATCTTGTTGTTCTCTTTCACGAACATGCCACCCCTGTGTTACATGACGGACTGTGTCAGCATTTTCCACCATCCTGTACAACAGCAAGGGTCCATGCAGAAAGTAAAAATGTGTTGGAAGGATTTGGAGTCATGTGGTGTGAGTCTCAGTGGAAAGAGCTGAAAACACACAGAGAGCAGCAGAGAGCAGCAGAGAGGTGTGGGTCTTTCATTAAAATGGTATTAACGTCACTGCTGGATTCAATCTCTTTCTCTCTCTCTCAGTACTTTGACCTGGCAGCTGACGTCCTGGCAGAGAACGCCCATCTCACCTACAAATTCCTCTCCTCGGTAACTTACTCTCTGTCCCCATGCCTTTGTTTTTATTCAGAGTCAGCAGGTCCTAATTTAAACAGGATCAACTCTTACCAATGTAATCATCATGTAATCAAATAATCATCAAGGTTTCCTGTGGTTGGACCCATATTCGAGTTGACACGTGTTTTTGTCTTTTCCAGTATATGTACGAGTTTCTGGATGCCTTGTTGACCTGTCAGACAGCACCAGAGGAGGTACTGTAGAGATCATACAACCTGCAGTGTCATTTAGCTGCATCACAGCCGTCATCAACCTCTTTCCTGCTGCACTAAACCAGCTGCTCATTTACACTAAAACTAGTGTAAATGAGCAATTGTTTTCTCACAAATGATAAAATGTCACTGTTGTGTTCACATCTCCTCCAGCTGCCCCCAAGTGGCCAAGGGATCATTAACACAGCTTTAAACAGAGCTGTTGCATCTGCTGTGTCATCAGTCATTGGTGATAAATCAGATTGTCTTTTTATTTCACAGGCTTTTAGGAAGTTCGATGAGATGAACGGCAAACTGACAGAGCAGTTACGCAAGCTGGCCAAGCAGGTGCTTTACCTCCTTCCTCCTCTTCCACTGTGGGCTGTCTTTGTTTCTGTCTCATTTATAATGTATGGTACTGTGCATATATCACATGTCGTCCTGACTCAAACACTGAGCAGCATCCTGACCCAGCAGCTGAGGAACTGATGACAAAGCCTTATCTTCTCTCAGGTACAGGAGGCCAGGCTGGCTCGGGACGATGACGTGCAGAAGAAAGCTCTGCAGGACTATGACGTGATGCAGGAGAAGTGAGGACACACACACACAAATACACACAGACACAGACACAAATACACACACACACACACAGGTTTGTTTTGCTATGTCTTGTGAGGACCTTCCATTGACATAATGCAATCCCTAGCCCCTTACCCTAACCCTAACCATCACAACTGAATGTCTAACCCTAACCTTTACCCAAACCATAAACTTTTTGTATTTGTAACCTTAACCCTAAAACCAAGGCATCCTAGTATAATCCCTGTGAGGACCAGGCAAAATGTCCTCACAAGACAAAATGTCCTCACAAGAAAGGTTGTTTGTCAAGAGTTGGTCCTCACAACTATAGCAAAACATGTACACAAATACACACACACACACACACACACACACACACACACACACACACACACAAATACACATGCAGTGATGAGATGTGGCATTTTAAAGGCCTTTTAAACAGGATAATATGCTCCACCTGACTGTGTCTCTCTCCATCCTTCCCTGTGATTGCCCCGGTCTGACCCCAGGTACATCGTGGTCCTGATGGCCCAGGCAAAGATCTACTGGAACCGAGAGAACTTCCAGATGGTGGAGAAGATTTTCCGTAAGTCAGTGGAGGTCTGTAATGAGGACGACACCTGGAAGCTGAACGTAGCCCACGTGCTCTTCATGCAGAACAAGTACAAGGAGGCCATCGGCTTCTACGAGCCCATCGTCAAGAAACACTATGATAACGTGAGTGCTTCAGGATGGAAGATCACATTCATGAAGAATATGAAGAAAAGAAATGTGTAGCAGGAGACCTAGAATATTATTGTAAGGTTTATTGAAAATCAGGCCCTTGACTGATTGTATTTTGAAATAAAAGCTCAAATACAGTGCAGTTAATCAGCTGACAGTCTGAGGCCAGAACCTAGCATTGACAGTTTGCCTTTCCGTCCAGGTGGAGCAGTGTAACATTCAGGAGTGTCCATGCAAGTGCAAACCCTCGGTAAAAATAGAGACCAAGGAGCTCTGTATTCATTCTTCTGCAGTGTCTTCACACCTGCGCATGACATCTGTTTCAATGATTTTCTGCTCTTGTCTTTTTTGTGTGTATCTTATTTGGGTTGTTGGTTTGCAGTGATCCTTGTATCGTTTCTGGCATCTGAGAATTTGGACTTTTTTCCACTTCATAAAATGACATAATGATAAACTTGGCTGAGGTCCCTGAAGTGCTACCATTCCAAACTGAACAGCACAAGATATTAGAGAATGACCTGTTGTATCAGAGCAGCATTGTTGTCAGGGTTTCTATCCAAAAATAGAAAGTGTTATAAAAATAAAGGGCACTTCAATGAAGTTTGACAGAATGATAAATGAATGGTTTTGTTGTTCCACTGTAGATCCTGAATGTGAGCGCTGTGGTTCTGGCCAACCTGTGTGTCTCCTACATCATGACCAGCCAGAATGAAGAGGTAGTGTACCGGCCAGCTCACACTCTGATGAACACATAATAATGTATTTATTAATGTAATAAATACCAAAACAATTTGGTTTGAAAACTTGTCCACTTTCATGTTTTGCTTGTAAATGTTGTCTCTGTGTGTTCTAGGATTAATGACCATTCTTCTGACTTGTGTGGTTTTAAGGTCACTCTTGTCTCAGCTGCACATTATGAACTGGCCTCGTCTCTTCTCTGTTTCCTCCTCATGTCGTCCTGGTTCAATAGGCTGAAGAGTTGATGAGGAAGATCGAAAAAGAGGAGGAGCAGATCTCCTATGACGACCCTGACAAGAAGGTCTTCCACCTCTGCATCGTCAACCTGGTCATCGGGTGAGTTCCAGCTGCTGCTGCCTTTCATGAATCCTGCTGGGAAGACGGACTCTTTACCTGCCTTTGCATTGCTGTGCTGGAACCTCATGAATTTAGAAGTAATTCACATGTATGTGTTCAAAGTCCATTATGAAATGATCCTGTGAATTGTTCCATTTAAAGTCAGCCCATCTTTTGGATTGGATGGATTTCATCCTGGTTTGTTGCTTATTGTTTGTCAGTCAAGACATGGGCAGAACCAGTAATGTGACTGACTGTTGCTTCGGCCTCAGCGTTCCCTCTGCTCCCATATGTACTGACACATTTCAGGTGTTTAACCGTGTCGTGGTCTTTCAGGACACTGTACTGTGCCAAGGGGAACTACGACTTCGGCATCTCTCGTGTCATCAAGAGCCTGGAGCCGTACAACAAGAAGGTCAGACATTTAACTGTTCTCTGGGCTTTTATCAGAAAGACTCTAGCAATGTCACCTACAAATAGCAGATTACAGTCAACACATATTTTTAAGGAAAGTGGTTTTTAATTTCTGAGAGCAGCCGGGTGTGTTTTCAGTGAACACATTCTCATTGAAACGTCAAACTGGAAAGACAAGTATTGAAGCAAAAATCCCCCTGTGAGCCCCCAGGACTCTGTGGCTGAGGGTGTCCTCTGAGGCGGAGCAGCTCTGTCTGAGACCTTTGATCTGGTGCAGTCACACCAGCAGGCTGTGGCTGCAGCTGAGTCCACTAAGCTCCAGCTGAGAACACAAGCCGTCATCCTGAGTGTTTCCCCTCTCGTCCTCACAACAATCACCAGCTCACAGTCACACTCGCAGTGAAAGCAGAGAGGAGTTCAGGAATGTGAAGCCTGGCGAGCCACAGAGTCACGCCAGCTTCTCAGAACCTGACCACCATGTCCCAACTCTGATTCCCTCAAAGAGAGGAGGACGTCTCTGCCACGTGCCGTCCCGTACAGGCAGACATAACTGCAGCTCGTAAAAGACAAACAGAGACAGGACCTTTACTATCTGGGAACATGAGCACAAATGTTACGTACATTTAAAATATCATAATGCATAAAGTCTCTCTGTTGGCCTGACTTTTCATATATATATATATATATATATATATATATATATTTTTTTTTTTTTTTTAGATTATGAGCCGAAATAGCTCAGTTGGGAGAGCGTTAGACGATCCCGGGTTTCGGCAGCAACTGTGGGTTCATTTTGTGAATTTCCCCACTGTGGGACGAATAAAGGCTTATCTTATTTCATGCCATCGCTGTACTGTACTATATGTTGTGTAATGCTATAGTACTTTTCATCTTGTATTTTTATATGTACTATATTATACTGTATCATGTTAAAAGGAAAACTAAAGACTCTGTGTGTGTGTGTGTGTGTGTGTGTGTGTGTGTGTGTGTGTGTGTGTGTGTGTGTAGCTGGGGACGGACACATGGTTCTACGCCAAGCGCTGTTTCCTCTCTCTGCTGGAGAACATGTCCAAACACATGGTCAAGCTGAGGGACGCTGTGGTACAGGAGTGTATTCAGTTCCTGGAGCACTGCGAGGGTGAGCAGCAGTCACACACACACACACACACACAC
>JBBMOC010000154.1:360702-415040 GCA_037975185.1 Centropyge bicolor | reverse complement strand
ACTTTGTAAAAGTCGGAGAAACCAGCCAATCCGCAGATCAGGACTGTGGACAGAGAGCGGAGGAAACATTCAGACAAACATGTTCGACACGGTTCATCACTCTGAATCTGCTGCTGGTGGAACGTTCAACAGACGGCATCAGTGTCTCATTAAAGAAGATTTATTACAATCACGACAGTCTGGGATTAAAGGGACAGGAAGTAGAACAACAGGCTCAAAAACAACACTATATGTGTGTGTGTGATGTGAAACTTTTTTCAAAACCATTTTCACCACACTCACTGTTTTCGATGAAGATGTCCACCGTCTGCTCGGTCAGCCCGTCCCTGATGATGTCCTGGTTGGTCTTCATCATGTTGGAGCAGAAGATCTTCTCGTAGCTGCGCTCGGTCATGTTGGCTCGGGACGCTCGGGTGTCTCCTTTCAGCAGGTTGGTGCAGCCTCTCTGAGGGAAACACGCAGCACAGAACAAACACACACAGCTTCATCAGTCTGCTCTGCTGTGGTTACAAAGGTCGATGTCCAGCTGTGCATCTCACCATTTTCCCGATCATGAAGTAGAGCAGCTGGTGGGACAGGGAGTAGTGTGGACAGCCGAAGCGGGTCATGGTGTCCCTGCAGGGCTTGGTGACGATGCAGGGCGTCCCGTTCATCTTCCTGTTCACAGAGACACACTCGGCTCAGACAGGTCTGTTCCCTCACACTGAAATAACACTACTGCCACGTCTTTGCTTTTATCATTCATGTTTTAGTCAGAAATGTCAGGAAATAGTGAAAAATCCATTTTCCCAAATCTCGAGTTACATTTTCAAAAACACTAATTCAGTCGAGCTTTGACTCGACCTCGAACTCATCTTGTCTAACATCTCTTCTGGTGAATTAAAGTCATGCTACGACGTGTTGCTCTGTGTGCTGCTGTTGCTTCGTACCAGGTTCCCAGCAGCAGGGTCAGACACTTGTCGCTGAGCTGCTCGTCGTAGCACTCGGTGGTCATGGTGGAGGGATAGACCAGGCTGGGGTCTGTGGAGCTCCAGCCCTGAGGAACCAGCCAGAAGCTCCAGGACAGCAGGGGCTCGAACTCTGCACGAAGCAGACGAGTGAGGAAACTTCACTGACGCTCATTCACATGTGTTAACTCACACTACTGGACAGATTGTCAAAAACCTCGTGTTTCCATTTTGTGTTGTTTTCATGTGAGACAGTTGATTTTGCTGCTACCACAGGTTTGAACTCAGGTGCTGTTCTGGGCAGGGGAGCGGGTCTCACCTCTGTAGTATTTGGGGTCGTTCTGCTGCAGCGCGGCCACGGCCTTGTCGAAGCTTTGATCCAGACGTTTGACCAGGGCGACGGCCGAGGTTCTCTGGGCCCAGCTGACCGGGTCGCTGTGAGGCCACGTCCGAACAGCTTCCTTCAACTCGGCTGAGACACAAAACAAACAGAGAGAAGAATCTGGATCAGAGGGTCAAAGATAAAACACCTTCTCTGCACAAATACAGGCAGACGCTTGGATAAGATAAGATAAGATAAGATTGATCCCCCTTAGGGGAAATTTACTCGTCACAGCAGCAGTAACAAACAGTAACTCAAAAATAAATGCCAGTAAGTGGCTAATTAAGAAATAAGGCAGCAATAAAAAAAACAAACAAGAAACGATAAGTGACATAGGACAATAAAGTGACAAGTGAGGTCGAGTATTTATACTATGATACATGTTTTCCTTGTCTTGGCTTCCATAAGTAATAGACATACTATTATTGATATGAGAATAAAGATGCTATGAAAATGAGTTTATTACTAAACCTTAGTCAACAATTATTACATTGAGCTGTGTTGAATGTGTTTTAGCCAAATTAGCATCCTGGATGACGGGCACTCTGTCTGTCTGTCTGTCTGTCTGTCTGTCTGTCTGTCCTCCACTGTGATCCAGACTGAGACATCTCATCAACTATGAGATTCCTTCCTTTCCTTCAAAATAAACAGGTGCTGTGATGAGATATAAACACTTGTGTTTTGAGAGTTTGCTGACGTGACTGTCCCAAAATCTCAGTCACCACAATGAGACAGATTCTGTTTTTAACAATTAGATAGATAGATAGATAGATAGATAGATAGATAGATAGATAGATAGATAGATAGATAGATAGATATTGTCTCCTCTTCTTCCACACTGTTGTATTGAGACAAGAAGCAGTCACATGATCACAACCAGTTCAGTGTTGTGCTGGAGGATGTTGAGGTGTTTACTGAGGGTTAATAACATGTAATGATGATAACTGACAAAAATTGTGTGACTGTATATAGTCAGGTGTAAAAAAAACACTTTAGATCAAAGTCTAAAAACCTTAAAAACTCAAATAAGGGAGGAGATTTTACTCTATTTGATTAAGTCTTTTTTTTAAAGGCATTTAAAGAAAATAATGTAATAATAATTCAAAGTGTCAATTTCAAAGGAACCTGATGGATTATTATTATTATCAATGTTATTATTATTACCATCATCATCATCATCATCATGCATTTTCCAATCAACCCATTTGATCTGAATCCTGATGATCCATCAGAGCAGGTGCAGATGTTTTCCAGATGTTGCAGGTCACTTACCCTGCAGCATGAGGAAGCCGACCACCCCGTCCAGGTTGATGTGCTCGTGCTGCCGCTCCAGGAAGGCTGCTCCCCGGGACAGGCTGCCCAGGACGTCATCGATCAGCTCCGCCCGCGAGCCGCGCACTGCGGCGAGCAGAGCCAGCACAGCGGCCAGCCGGAGCCCCGCGGCCCGCATGATCCCTCCGGAGGATCCCGGTCCACAGGCTGGAGGAGCAGGGAGGAGCAGCGGGGACGCACTGTCTGTCCTCTGACGGGGGGAGGACACAGAGGAGGCCGGGGAAGGAACGGGGGAGGAACGTCAGAGATGACGTCACCACACCCAAACTGAAGATGGTGATCGTGCAATTAATAAACAATTTGATAAGAATAAGAATAATATGATTTTAATAAACAAACTCATTCTCAATCTTTTTTTTTTTTTTTTACATGATCTCACCCTTTAAACTTTTCAGGCTCATTTAATTTTGGTTTCCACATGAAGTGAACAGTCTTTTATTTCACAAACACCAACAAAAAACAAAGGTCAGAACCAAAACATGTTTCAAATATATGTAGTTTTCTTTTGACTCTTGAACAAAGCAGTTTATTTCAGGTAACAACCAAGTTTCCAATTTTAGACATTTTCAGTTCTTACCATTGTTTTATTATCATTAATGTGATATATTTTATATGATTTCTGCCTCTTGTTATAATTCTACAACTGATCCCTGTTCTGCTTATTTCAGTGAACTTATTTGCTAACTCGTTTTTCCTGTGTTGGACCTGAAAGCCTCATGAGTCTGCGCTCCCTTTAATTCTGAAGCTCCGCCTACGTCCCCGAGCCACGTCATCACAAACAAACATGGCGCCGTGCAGCGGCTGCTGGGCTGCTCTGGCTGGATTCGCGCTGATTGCGGCTCTTTTGCTCGTGTGTTCTGCGGCGGGTTCGGCTGGATCTTGGCCGGCGGTGTCCCTGGCTCTCCTCACCGGCCTCCTGCCGCTGTGGCTGCGGAGGCTGCGGCAGCGGGACCCGGGGGCCGAGCGGCGAGTGTGTGTGCTGGTGCTGGGGGACGTCGGCCGCAGTCCCCGGATGCAGTATCACAGTTTGTCCCTCAGCAAACACGGATTCAGCGTTACTGTTGTCGGGTTTCTGGGTAAGACCGTGTCCGCCCGTAGATGAGCTTCACACTGCGGTTCATACATTCACCTGTGAGCCTCACCTGGGGCTGCTAATGAGATCAGATCAACTTTATTGACAACAGTGTCTGAGCAGCAGAAGGAAGTCACGTTACAGAACAAGTCATTTCAAAAGGAAGTAACTTCAAAAAGATTACTATGTTCATTACAAAAAACTGTTTTCAAAATGTGACTCCTACTGAAACACAACAAAATTAAAGGTGTGTGAAATGAAGTCAAAAGTCTTCTGTCCTGCTGATATGAGATCAGATTGACTGACTTGAAGAAAATCAGACCAAAACTCCACAAAATCTTAAATGTGTCTCTAAATGTGTTAATCTTTATTTACAACCTGTTTGGAGTCATTAATCAGAAAACAAAGATTTATAGAAGATCTCATCACACTGACACTTTGGTCCAAAGTGTTTATGTTTTTCAGGACATTTTGTGGAAACATTCTCATTTCAGTTGCCCTAAGTGATTTTTCTTCTCTGAACTTTTCTCATTGTAGATACCAAACCTCATGACGACGTGCTGCGAGAGGAGAAGATCAGGATAGTTCCCATAACAGAGGTGACAGGAGTTCGAGGTAACTGAGGCCGTGTCACACTGAGTTTTATGTGGTGGAAGAACTACAGTCAAAGTACTGCGCTACATTCCACCACTGTTTGCATGTTTGTGGATGTTTTCATGGCTGATTATAAAATCCCATAAAAATCATGACGAAGTGTTTTGTTGTTGTTGGTTTTTCAGTGGGACCGAAAATCCTCACATACGTGACGAAGGTGCTGATTCAGTGTCTGCAGCTGCTGCGTGTGCTGCTGAAGATGGACACGCAGTCTCATGTACTGATGCAGGTGTGACACTGCTGACAGCGCTGGCTGTTTATCTCAGTAATGTCTGTTGTCCTTTTAAAGAAATGATCCAAACTGGGAGTAATTAAAGGGTCTCACCGTGTTTTTATTTTATTTGTTTACATGTTTTCATCTTTACTTCAAATCAGCTTCAGTTAAACTGTAGTACTGCTGGAATAAGTTTGAATATTTTCATGAAGTGAATGTAAGACTTTCCTGCCCTGCAGACTGACCTTCATGACTGTGTCTGTTTCCCAGAATCCCCCGGGCCTGCCCAGCATTGCAGTGGCTTGGCTGGTGTGCTTCCTGCGCGGCAGCAGATTCGTCATCGACTGGCACAACTACGGCTACACCATCATGGCCCTGAGCCACGGCCAGAGGCACCCGCTGGTCCGCCTGGCAGAGTGGTGGGTGATGGTGAACTGAGCTGTCAGAGACCAGTCACAACAGAAGCTAACTTCATCTGTGGTTGCTGAATCTTTCTGGGCTATTGTCTGGAGATCAGAAATGAACTTAGTCTCATTTCTGTCCATCGGGCTCAGAAGAGTCACAACACTGATGTGGTTTTCTTGTTCCTGTCTTCTTCCAGGTATGAGCACGTGTTCGGCCCTCTGGCCTCTCACCACCTGTGTGTTACCAATGCAATGAAGGAGGACTTACAGAAAAACTGGGGCATCAAGTAGGATTTGTTTTCTCATTAAAATCAGAAACATTTATGAGCTTATAGCTCCATGAGGAAGGTGACAGTTCTGCCTGTTTGGTGTGTGCAGGGCGACGACGCTGTACGACCGACCGGCCGCCATCTTCAGAGAGACTCCACTGAAGCTGCAGCACCAGCTCTTCATGAGACTGGCCAACACGTATCCTCAGTTCCAGAGCAGCAAGTGAGGAACCCTGCAGGAGCTTCTCTTACCTGTGTCTCACATTTCAGTCCTAACGTCATGAACATGAGCTCAGACTCTGTGACGCTCAGTAAAAATACGTGTAGAGGAAAAGGCAGGTGCTCAGTTTGCTGAGGGTCACACGCCGCCTCAGCTGACCTGCTGTGTGTTTCTCCAGGTGTGATGAGGTGGAGGTGCAGGTGGAGAGGACAGTCTTCTCTGTTTGTGACCTCACTAATGACTCCGTGACGTTGAGGGCGGAGCGACCTGCGCTGCTGCTCAGCAGCACCAGCTGGACAGGTGAGAGGAAGAGACAGAGCTCAGTCAGACCAGTGACTGACCAAACCTGAGGGTCCACACACACACACACACACACACACACACACACACACACACACACACACATGCAGATGTGTTTGTTGAATTATTTAGGTGAGCTATAATTTAACAGCAGGGAGTGATCTGTTCGTTTCCAGTAGATCTCCACTGTCAGGCTTCAAGTCATCGAGCACAAACTGGAACATGCAGCTCATTGTTTGTTTCATGATAAAGTCTCTGTTCATCATTTCTGTGATTATTCACCTTTACAGCTGCTCTGATGATAAAAGGTTCTGTTTTTGAACAGTGATCCCGTCCAGCCTCAAACACAGAATCAGGGTCTGTGGGTCAATCAGACATCTTCAAATTCTTCAAATTGTTCCAAATCAATCAATAATGAATAAAGACTTCTCTTGAATGAATCCACTGTGTGTATGTTTGTAATAAAGCACATGTTCCCTCTCTCCACAGAGGACGAAGATTTCTCCATCCTGCTGAAGGCTCTCGAAGGTACGAGAGGTTTGAAACTGCTGCTCTTCACCTTCTGGGGCTGAACTGTGATATTTGTCTCATTTTTTCTTACCTCACACCTGTTTGTTCTGGACAGAGTACGAAGGTTTCATCAGAGGAGGAGCTTCTCTACCGTCTTTAGTCTGTGTGATCACAGGTAATCCTCCGCCGCCCCCGTCTGTTCAAAATGTCCCGTTTCAAAGAGGTTTCAGGTTTCATTTGTCTGTGTGTGTGTGTGTGTGTGTGTGTGTGTGTCTGTCTGTGTGTGTGTGTGTCTCTGTGTGTGTGTGTGTCTCTGTGTGTGTCTGTCTGTGTCTGTGTGTGTGTGTGTGTCTCTGTGTGTGTGTGTGTGTCTGTGTGTGTGTGTGTGTGCAGGTAAAGGTCCTCAGAAGGAACATTACAGGAAGCTGATTGACTCTCTACATTTAGAGCATGTGAAGATCTGCACTCCCTGGCTGGAGGCCGAGGACTATCCCGTCTTACTAGGTGAGATTAATAAACTTTTCATCCAGGGCTCAGAGTGTGTTCCTGTTCAGCCCCTTCAGACCTGCTCCTCTTTACATGAATGTGATTTACTGTTGAACATGTTTTGGTCGAGGTCGGGCATTTCTGTACATGATGCAACACGTCTGATTTTAACTGGGTGCCGTCAGATTAACACATTCAAGATTCTTCTCTTGTCGTTTTACATAAAAATATTTATTCCTCTTATATAAATAAATAGTTTATTTTTTTTATGTTCGGTCAGTGAACGTGTGTGTTTGTCCCGTCAGGTTCAGCAGATCTCGGTGTTTGTCTCCACAAGTCGTCCAGCGGTCTGGACCTGCCCATGAAGGTGGTGGACATGTTCGGCTGCTGTCTACCCGTCTGTGCCATCCACTTCGACTGGTGAGCACGGACATGAACAATCCCTCCTCGGACTCGAGAGCAAACTGATCTTTGAAAGCTGGACTTAGTCTGGCACACTGAATGTACCCAATGTTAACACGGTGTCTTTTCCCCAGTTTACATGAGCTGGTGAAGCACGAGGAGAACGGACTGATCTTCAGAGACTCTCAGGAGCTGGCTGAGCAGCTCAAGGTGAGACTGTTGGAAATGAGTGGAACCAAAGCAGAGCTGAGCCGAAACAGCATGTGACAAGGGTTAAAGCTTTTACATGTTGAACTTGATATTTACTTTGATGTTAAATATGAATAAAACCAAAGTCAGGTACAGTCATGATCCTTAGGTCGAAATATGACTTAGCTGTTTGGACTGTTTTTATCTTGCAGCTGCTTCCAAGTGCACTTTGAGCCCACAGGGTCGCACTTTATTCAACAACACTCCTCCACCTGTGAGAAAGTGTGATGAATGTAATGACTAACTTGCATCTCTGTGTGTTTCAGTCTCTCCTGTCAGAGTTTCCCAGTGCAGGGGGCAGACTGGGTGCGTTCAGAAGGAACCTCCGCACCAGCAGAGGTCAGCGCTGGGACGACAACTGGGACCAGAACGTGCTGCCTCTGATCACTGCTCCCTGATGGACAGCAGGGTGGAACCAGAGAGGGAAACATCAGAGACCATTTTCAGACCTTTTCACTTCTGTCTCGGCAGAGAAGCTTTTATTCTGACAGTCGGATGATTTCCTGTTTGGGGCTGCGTTCACAAACCAACTGAAAGTGACACCTGATCGGGCAGAGAAGTCGTGTTTAAGTAGTTGGGATGAAGGAAAGTAGGAACATGTTGTGTTAATGTCTTGTAGCATGGAGGCTTCCTCCTTCCAGCCGTCTGTGGATTATCCAGAGTGAAACATCTGGGAGACCCTTTGACTTTGAAGGCAGCTCAGCTTCACTATTTAATGTTCGGCTGTCACACACAGGTGAAGTAAAGGCTTGTCTAGAAGACTCCTCATCGTTAATTAACCCTTCATTCCAGTTGTTTTTCCTCCTTCAGAGAACTTGGATGTATGAAAGGAGACTTTAATACGCTGTACATTTGTAAATAAAATCTTTATTGTGCTACAGTTGCTTCACCTGTGCAGATGAATCATCTCGACAGCAGAGACTCTGCTGTAAGGAAACACGTGGCTGACGGGTCCTGACATCACACGGTGGCTGATTCCTGCCTTTTCTGTCCAAACAAAACATCTTGAGTCAGTTCACTGAGGCAGGAAATCGGTTCACAGCATCGAAGAGTGAAGTGATGTGTAAATTCACAACAGGACTGAGGGTCAGGTTGGACTTGTTAAACCTGGAAAAGAACTGAACTGTCCTAATGGGGAAACATGGTCCAGTCAAACTGCCACAAACCGAACTCTGCTGAAGGATTATTGATCCTTCTTTCTTTCATTTTGTCACCTATAAGTAGTCAAATATAAATAAAGAGGGTCTCAAATACACAGAGCAGAGTTCAGACTGACTTCACCCTCACAGATCTTTGTGCACTCAGTGGTCTCTCACCCAGCTGCTGCTTGAAGCCGCTGTAGGTCTCTGGGTTTCTGATGGTGGAGCAGATGAGGACTTCAGGAGATGAACACCTCAGGATCCTGGACAACAGCTGCACCAGACTTCCCACAACATCAGGGTCATACACCACGTCTGCAGCACGGGGACCAACCAGAGGAGGAGTGGAATTCAGTGCATTTACTCAAGTACAATTAAGTATAAATTTGAGGTACTTGTACTTTAGTCTTTTCCTTCGTACGTCATATTTCTCCTGCACTACATTCATCTGACAGCTTTAGTTACAAATTAACATTCATACACACAGAACACGTGCAGAGTTGATCAAAGTGTGGCAGATGATCAGACTCAGCTCTGACCTGCAGCGATGACGGTGTCGGCCTGGATCTGGTTCAGCTCTTCCTCTGTTGCTGCTGCCCAGTCGATCTCCTCCACGCTGACGGCAGGAGACGTCTGCTCAGTCAGACCGTTCAGCTGCACGTTGCTCCTCAGCTTCTGCAGGACGCTGAGGTGACAGTCGCTGAACACGTATCTGTCCGGGCTGCAGGAGCGGCAGATGGTGACGCCCGTCAGTCCCACGCCGCTGCCCAGCTCCAGAACCGTCCTGCAGACCCGAGGAGACGGATTTACAAACTGTTCAACGACCTGAGCGACAGGAATCTGGGATCCTTCACTGCCATTAGAGCTCAGGATGCAGACCGTCATCAGAGGCTGAATACCTGCCAGCGAAGGCGTGCCGGTGGTCCAGGGCCCACTCTGCCAGGTAGAGAGCAGCCTCCCAGGTCACCAGGCCGGTGGTCCCCTCTGAGATCAGAGCGACGTTTTCCAGCAGGCTGACAGCATCACCACTGGGCTGCAGGACCAAACCACCACAGCATTACTGTCAGGAGGGACGGCTGTTTTTAACCTTCAAATGATCTTCATGACATTTTGAAACCACGTCAAGATGTGAACCAGGGATGTCCAGAGGCTCCATCTAGAACACTGTGCCTTTATCAGTCTCTATCAGCTTCAACACGCACTCAAGATTATTATGTTTTAGCGTTTCTTCTTTTCATCTCGACGGAGACAGACAGGACAGACAGGACAGACAGGACACACGGGACAGACAGGACACACAGGACAGACAGGCAGCGAAGGCCCAGACTGGAATCAAAGTGTTGGAACGATGAGCGTGTGCAGGTCTGGTACCAGTAAGTAGCTCTTGTAGCACTCGGTGGTGTCCTCAGCTCCGACCACCTGAGCCAGAGCGTCGTACAGCTCGTCCAGAGGGTCACAGTCTGCAGCCTCCTGCTGTGGAGACGCAACACAGGAGGAACCAGGTCACGCTGTGATGTCGGTCTGACACTGCGGTCCAGAGCTCAGCCACCATCAGACGCACAAAGGAAGCTCGGCAATGTTGAATTTTATACGTCAGTAAAATCTCATTCCTCTATTTTGCACCAAATAACATCATTATTTCCTGCGAACCTTAAAGACTTTGTTAGAAAATAATGTAACAGTGAAATAAAGAAGAGAGCACCGACCCGTCTGATGAGCTCAGACAGGAACAACCTCCTGAATCTGACTGACGGTGGAAACTTCCGGCACAGAGGGTGAAGACACGTCTGTCCAACACAGAGAGGACACATCATTGTTTATGTTATTGATACTTCAGGACCATGAAAGGCTGTGTGTGGCTCCACCTACCTGTTGTAAGATGTCTGAAATCAAGTCTGATGATTTGTTGCTTTCAAGGTCTTTTTCTAAAAACTGAGAAGCAGAAACTTTCAGTCAGATGTTCTGAGGTGGTTTTAAAGCTTGAATGAGGTGTGTTAGCTAATATAATGGATTTGTATTAAAATCTGAAATGTAGGATCAGGATACTTATTTTATTATAATATTTGGACTTTCCTTGATATTAATCTTGGAATGAAAAAGACTTTCATTTCCTTCACAGGCTACACAACCTGGTGCAGGAAGCTGTTCACAAACATTCGTACATTTATTTTTTTAATCTCTTATTTAACAGAACATTAATAAAGACCAATACTTGTTTTCGCCCGTGTGCAGCCTCGTGGTTAAGTTATAATTCCGACCTGCAGATTAAACTGTGAAATAGTTCCAGTTTTATTCTGACACTCAGCTCGTTTTCCGCTGAGCAAAGAACCAATGATGGACACAGATCTGAATGGAGTTCAGCTCTGTGAGATAAATGTAGGCGGATGAACTGTCGGTTCTTCTCACCGTCCACGGAAATGAAACCAGGCGACTCATGGCGAAAAAAGAAACCTGAAAGTCCCGTAAAATCTCCGCTCGGTTTGCTCCTCTCCTGTCTGCAGCCTGGCTCCTCTCTGCATCCTCCATCTTCAACGTGTCTTTGTTTACTTCCTGTTTACCCACAAGGCATCGCGGTCACTTCTCGCTACACCTGCTGGGTAAAGTAGTTTTTAATCCTGCTTAGTTTATAGGTTAATAAACTAAAAACAACATAAAAACTTTACGTCTGTATAAAACGTTGTAAAGGTTCAAACAGTGTTAATCCATAAAATTTAAAAAGTACAAAAAAATAGAAAATAAACAAATTGAATAAAATAACGATGCATCAAAAAGCAGCAGGACACCATTAAACATAAAAACAGTAATAAATTAATAAACAAATTAAATGTTTTAACCCATAAAGCCATAAATATTAACATTTATAGTAAAATCCTAATGCTGTGCTCTTTGAAAGGAACGAATGTCAGTTTAAAATCAGTTCTAATGTCTTGAGATATTTTAGCCTTAAAATGTTTGATGCTGATAAACTGCTGTTGATTTTCATGCCGCTCTTTTCTTGCTGTGTCACTGCAGGAGGAGATAAATGTCTTTACGGTTGGGCCAACTCCTCATTAACAACACACACACACACACACACACACACACACACTGGCCACTGACTGGTGAGTAACAGAACAGCTGTTATTTCATTGTTCTACAGTATTTTAATTATTAATATTATTGATGACTGATTATTCTCATTATTGCACCAATAACAGTTTAAAACATGGTGAACTGGGAGTTAGAAACCAAGCACGGACATAATCAATGAAATCAATTCATGATGATTAAGCACTAAGGAAATATTACTGTTAATTCGATTTTATGTTTTTGACTTGACTTTTTATTCATTTTCATCAATAAATGTTTTACACGGTGGAGTCCACATATAAATATGTCAGACATCATGTGTAATTATTTGTTTATCCCGCCATATTGTCACTGCTGTAAGTCTAAATAGCTTCAAGATAAAATGCAATAAATGAATGAATGGTTATTTGTGAGATCAGTTCTAAGAGTTTTTCGGTGAACAGATAATCAAATCAGACATGAGTGCGAAATAATAAACTTCCTGTCATCACTTTTTCTAATAAAAAAAACTTCGGGAAAGTCGACAAAAAATATTGTATTCAAATAACTAAATAGAAATAGTGTTTTTATAATTGTTTTTGTTTAACTGAAATTTCTCAGCTTAAAACATAATATTTTGAATAAAACTCAGCGGAACAATCATAAACGTCTGTTTCCTGCGGGAGCTTTTTAGCACCGGACTGTCAACAAATATGGCGCCGTGCTTTTAGCTAAACTCTGCTGGATGTTACAGATGGAAGCTGAACGCTTGTGTCGGTGTTAAAGGAGGTAAATGTTTTTTCCACGCTCACATGTCGTGTCTGTTCCGTCGTCTCTCAGTTTCGTGTCTCTGCTGTTTGACGAAGCTTCGTTCAGATGATTTCAAGTGATTTTGGACACTTTGAGTTCAAGGACTGTTGTGAACTTGGAGCAGGACTTTAAAAGCTTTGACTTAATTGTTCAACATTTTTCATATAAATGTTGAAGAAATTCGTTTTATTTTATCGATGCTTCCCCACATTTGTTTGTGCTAACACAAACAGCTAACACTAGCTAACACCACAGCTAACCTACTTTCCGGAGCTAGCTTGCTAATTGACGTCTCTGTCACTGACATCGATGGCGCTGATGCCTCGGGCTTCATGTGTTGACTCAACATCACGCTTCAGACTCAATATTTGAAGGACAAACAATGAGGTCAACCGTCTAGTCTCTTCACCAAACTCCCCGCAACAACCAGGACATTTTATATTCCGCCTGCCGTCGCATTCATCTGTAGAATTTCTCTTAGAACAGGAATATTTTTCATGAATTCGGCTTCAGGTATGATGTATTTTATAGCAATTCATTTTCATATATACTTGAAGTTTTGGAAACAGCAACATGTGACAGTTACACAACAACAACATAACATAGTATAATTTGTTTGTAAAAAGATTATTCAGACATTTTACTTCCACTTTTTACATATTAAATCCCTCACTTCTTCAGTGTCTTTTTCAATTTCTGTCAAAACTGTCTCCTTTAACTAAACACAATGATATGTTCAAAACTACAATCAGCAGCTGTTTCAGGAAATGACTTTTCTTCCCTTTAAAAAAAATGAAGCTATATATTTGTGAGATGTTTGTAAAGATTTACATCTTCAGTAGGAACCAATGAGCTTGGAGCAGAGAGCCGCTGACAGGGTAGACGTATTCTCAGTTTTGGTCTTTTCATGGCTTTTGTGATCAGTTAGAGACAGAGCAGCACCAGCTTGCCATCCATTCTGTCCAGCAGAGGTAGACGTCACATGACCTGTTTGGTGTGGGTTTTTTTCAGCTCTTCTCAGATCATCAGAGCTGCTGGAGGTTAAAAAGCTGAAGTCATGGTGCTGAAGATCTTCTTCCCGCAGTGCTGTAACCGGGCGGACAGCGGCCTGCTGGTCGGCCGATGGATCTCCGACCACAACTCCGCCGTGGTGCTGGCGGTCATCCACTACCCGTTCATCCCCGGACAGGTCAAACAGTACATCCAGCAGGTCAGTGCTGCACCGGGCAGACCTCTGTGTCCAGGTCTGGAATAAAGGTGTCATGTACTGTTGATATTTGAGCCAAATAGCCAAGTATCCTGGTGTAGTAGTATTACAAGTATTTCTGGTAAATACCTGTTGTAATGTGGAAAAACACCGCAGGTCATTTAATAATGCTATCTGCTGTTTTCAGCTATTTGGACTCTTCTAACCACCTTGATGAAAAATATGAAATCTTCTGTAGATTAAAACCTGATTTTTAACCCATTTCCCAAGATGCTCCTCTTTTCCTGATCCAAACAAAGACGATAGCTGAAGATGACCTTTTATTGCTAAATTTGTTCAACATGAACCAGAATTAAAAATGTTATTCCAAAAAAGTCAAGGCACACCAGAGTCTTCATCCTCCTCTTCACCCAGATGCAGGCCCAGAGTGGGCTGGATCTGTCGGTGCTGGGCTCCTGGAGTTTACCCAAAGAGGGGAAGGAGGGCATGGAGAGCTTCCTCAGAGACCTCAGCACCATCTTCCCCCAGGAACGCTGGCTCCAGATCAACCGTGAGATCGGCAAGACGGGCTTCACCTGCCAGGTCCTCCACCGGGATCAGAGTAAGACCATCTACTGATACTCACTGGGTTTATACAGTAGTGCTGGAGGTTTCTGCTGGGTGAGTTGATGAGTTGATGAGTTGATGAGTTGATGATGACTTTATCTTTGTCATGACCAGATGGAAGAGCAGCTCAGCGGGAGACTAAGAAGAAGAATGAGAAGGTTGAGGAGGGTGATGGAGAGGCTGGAGGTGATAAAGAAGAGCAGGAGGAGGAGGAGGAGGAGGAGAAGGTGATCTTCATCCACTACGAGCAGAGGAAGGTGATGCTGTCGCAGCTTCACCCCATTGAGAATGGAGTTCCCAACCCCAAAGCCGATCCACCGTCTGAGCTGAGACAGGTACAGAACAGGAGACACAGAGGGAGAAGTGCTGCTTCCTATTTTAACTCCTGTTGGCCGATTTTTATCATGCGACACAAAGGAATTTTGCTTTTGATTTTTTCTTCATTTGATTGAGCTTTCCCTGCTGAGGTGACCCTGGTTTTATGTGTCCATGATCATTAAGAAAATGCACAGGTCATATAAACTGAGTACCAGCTCAGTTTGTGTCCAAGGACCAGAGCAACTGTTGCTGACATTCTCCTCCTCTCCTCTGGACCAGATGTTCCAGACGGTGGCCAACAGCCAGCCTCTGTTCTTCCTGGACAGATACGACGACGGGCCGCTGAAGTCGACACACTGGCAGTCTGAAGGCCGGGAGGCCAGCATCATCGTGGAGCTGCTCAAACAGGCCACTGTTCCACTCTGCCTGCTCCTCAGCTGGCTCCTCTCCATATGGACCTGGATCTGTAACATCCGGTGAGAGGAGAAGAAACTTGGCTTGTTCTGAATTTTTAAAAACAAAAGACTCAAAGCAACGATGTGTTATTCTATCTGTCTAAATCTAAACACCATGATCGTTATATTCTATCTTCAGGGTCTTCAGTCTTTACCCGCTGCGCTTCCTGTCCAGTAAGCTGTCCACCTGTGACCAGCTCAGCTACAGAACCGAACACATGAGGACGCTCAGCTCCACGAAACCAGCTGCCGGACACACACAGTTCATGAGGTGATTGTTTGCAAATGTGACCTCAATAAAACTGAGACAGTCTCTGATACTTGTCTGTGCAGCGTTGCACTGTTTTGTTGCTGTAATTGAAAAAGCAGTTTGATGTTGTTGAGTAATGTTTTATATGAAAGTCTCCACTCGTTAATGATCTTGTTTGTTTTATTGCTGTTATTAAACAAGCAAACATTGGTGATAAAATGTATTTAAAAAAAAGCTTAATAAGTTGTATTTTCAAAATGTTGTGATTGTTTTTTTTGTTGTTTTTTTTAATCCAGTGCTTTAAGAACTGGTTTAATGTTTCATAGAGTGGTTGTGTTGTTGTTGTGCGACCAGGAGGTGGCACAATAAGACAGATGTGATCATATCATAATGTATGTACATCGTAGCTGCACTGTATTTCTGAACTACCATTTCTTATCTATAATTTATTTTTTGTTCTTTTAATTTTTCTGTTATAGTGACCTTCATGTCTGTCTGTCTGTCTGTAGGAAAGCCAACATTTTGGTGTCACTCCTCGTGGACGTGGCTCTCGGCATGTTGCTCATCTCGTGGCTCTACAGAGACAATCACATCACCATGTTGGCCAACACACTGGTGCCTGTAGCTGATGTACGTGTGACATGCTAAACACAAAATCTAAATTATTTCAACGATTGATGCTTTTGGCTTCCATTCAAAGACAGAATGAGCCAATTGAAATAGATGATTTTTTTTGGCTGGTTAATACAAGAATGATTTGATCAAAACAAACTACTGATGAACTGAGTTTGTGTCGTCAGATTTCTTTGTCCAATCATCAAACTGCTGTGATTCCTCCTCAGCATGTGGCTAAAGAGCTGGAGGAGCTGCTGCAGTGGCTGATGGGAGCTCCTGCGGGGCTGAAGATGAACCGGGCCCTGGACCAGGTTCTGGGCCGCTTCTTCCTCTACCACATTCACCTCTGGATCAGTGGGTGACAGCACAGAACTCACACACGGCTTTATGTTGAACTGATATTCATATGTTTGTATCTGATCATTTCCTGTACGTTCGGAACCTGGAAAACAGCATTAAAGGCCCTGTTAGTGAAGCCTAGAGGTTTCAAAAGTCATTGATCAGAAATTTCACCTCAAAGCATCCTCTGTCCATCCAGGCTACATCCACCTGATGTCTCCCTTTGTGGAGGGGATTCTGTGGTACGGAGGCCTGTCCGCCTGCCTGGGCCTGACCTTTGCCCTCTCGCTGCTCTCTGACATGGTCGCCCTGCTCACCTTCCACATCTACTGCTTCTACGTCTACGGAGCCAGGTGAGACCTCAGCACCTGTTCAACTTATGATCGGTGCTTTTTCACTGCTACAAACAAAGAACCAGCATCTGTGAAAAATGAGAATTCTTCTCATAATTCTGGGTAAATAGGATGAAATGCGACTTTGCAGCCCGGAGCCATGATCCCACGATCTCACGAGGAGATCACAAACGATGGCAGCATCATGTTTCACAAATGATTGCCCACAAAATGGTGATAAGTTTATAGAAAGCTCTGCAGAGCTTTCATGCTTTGTCACTACTGAGGTGTTTGTTTTGATTGGTGAAATGTTTCCGAACTTGCTCAAGAGGAAATCGTAGCTTGCGTGTTGCAAATTTTGTGAAACAGGCCCCTGATGAACTGGAAGATCTCGCTCGTGTGTTGTTCATGTTACAGATTACATCACAGTATCCATCTCCCTCTCTTGTCTCAAGAGCCTTTTAAGAATCACAGTTTAGTTTGACAACCATTTGGATGAAACCATTCACACCTGTGTGGCCTGGTCTCATTGGGAATCAGTTCCATCAGTCTGTGTAAATGCGGCTTTGTGCTCCTTCTGTTCTTAATTCTAAGTCAACACGTTGACATGTAGTTGATTTGGGTTTGTGTTCAGTCACATTATCTGACTTGGCCATGTGATGCTTCACACCTTTGTTTTGTGTATCATGACTAGAGATGAACCTGTGACTGCAGTGGCATATTTTTTCAACCTTTTTCATCCTGTTGCTGTAGTAAACACATGACAGTTCCTCATTGTCCCGTGCATTAGAGTCTCGGTCTAACCTTCCAGGAAGGCACAGTGGGGGTTCAGTGGAGGTGGGTCCAGTGGCTCCGTCTGCACCAGGAGAGCAACTGTATACAATGGAAGATCATCATCTGTTGGGTTTATGACATGATATTTTTCCTGTGTACACATTTACTGTGATGATGACCTGAATTTAAAGTTGTTTGACCAGTAGATGTTGAGATATTTTGCTGTGGACCAAAGTGATGGAAGGACGGACCGACCAACTTCCTGCTGCCAACAGGAAGTGTTGTAACAGAAATGATCCCGGCATCACTTCATCAGCAGCATTCTGAATTATGAGACACTGAATTGTAGGTTTAGACTCGGTCAGTCAAAGCAACTTTGTCTTGAAATACTATCAACAGTGATTCTTCCCACTGGGAATCAGTTCTTGGAAAACACAGAGCAGACACATGGTTTAGGAAATGAGCCCAAGAAGAAAGAGAAAAAGCCTATTTTTGCAGCAGCACACCCACAAGATTGGAGTGCCTGGGAAGTCATGCAAACATCGACGGTAGCTGTGTTGTGTTTTCACTTGAAAGAAAGCAGAGAGCTCCATTGTTATCATCCCTTCAATTCTAACTGGTATGACAACACATAAATCTCCCGAATCCGACTCGTAGAACAGGATGTTTTGTTTTACGTCACTGTTGCATAACTGGGTCAGATGGTTGTATAAAATAATTTAGTGCTGCCAGTTGTTTCCTTTGCTCTGCCTCAGTTCATACACACACAGTTTGCTGCTTTTCAGGACAATGCAGTCAATGTTTGTGGTGGAATCAAAGAGGATGACATCGTCCTGGTGCATACTGTAGTTATGTAATTATATAATCACACCAGTTTTTCATGTTTATTTTGTCATAAAATGTTGTACAGACATTTACTCTCCCCAGAGGATGAATCCCTCTGACTGAGGTTGACATGTGAGTCACTGTCATGGCCGGAGTCTTGTTTAAGCAAAAACATCAGTTTCTTTGTGTTGTATTAGTTCAACTTTGATTTGATAACATGTCATGTTGTGGTCGTTTCTGTTTGACTCAACAGTCAAACCATGACTGTTGAGCTGACTTTGGCCTCCTCTGATCTCCAGTCAGTTGTTGTGAAGCCGGAGGACTAATGGCTGCAGATGTCTGCTGAAGCTGCTGCGTGGTGTGATGGAAGGCTGAGCACTGTGATAATAGTCTTGGATGCTGGAGGAGAGAGGATTGACTAAATTATGCATTTGCTCTAAAGATAGCTTGGCTCCGTCGCCCGTGGTGCATAATGAAATATTACCCACTTTCCTTGTTACATATTGATGCTCCAGCAGCTCTTGGAATCTGGGCGAGTGCACGTTTAAATTCACTCTGAGAACCTTTGTCGGAGTAACTTATTAAATCTGTATGCCTGGACCTAAAAATACCTCCTGCCGCCATCACAGTTCACTTCTCCATTGGACAGGATGAATAAAACCTTCCCTCGTGCTTCAGAATGAGCTTCTCTCAGGAGCTAATGTCGGATGTTACCACGGGAACGGGAACCTTTTTCCTTACATTTTAAAGGCCGGGTGAGATAACGTCCTGTTGACGTTCAGTTTTAGCTGATCAGTGTGTGCCGCAGCCCTGCAGCAGCTCCGGTCTGATGATGGAGCTGCACAGCTCTCTGACATGTAGAAGACAGAGGAAAGTGTCCGGTAACATCAACACAAATCCTGTTGCAGATGGATGTGAACGGTCGAATCAGCTGCTTGGGGACGCAGAGTTTCTGGTTCAAGTTCACCTGTTTCACCTGTGGCCTCCGTCAGGGTCGTCCACTCGTCGCATCAGCTCTCTCAGTGCACAAATAATCTCATGTTCAGCTTCCTAAAAACACCTCGACCCAGTTCTGTCACTCTCCCTTTCTGAAGCCTTCCTGCTCTGTTCTCTCTGTCTGTTTACACCTAGTCTTTATGTGGATGACAGATCTTTAGGCGGTGTTCCTTTCTGCCTGTCATCAGCTGTGTCTGTGTCTGTCTCCGTCAGGCTGTACTGTCTGAAGATCTACGGCCTCTCCTCTCTCTGGAGACTCTTCAGAGGGAAGAAGTGGAACGTCCTGCGGCAGAGGGTGGACTCCTGCTCCTATGACGTGGACCAGGTAACACACACACACACACACACACACACACACACACACACACACACATGGTTGTCTTCATGGCAGAGCTGCAGGTGCTCACTGTGATCGTGTCTGTGTCGGCTCCAGCTCTTCATCGGAACGCTGCTCTTCACCATCCTGCTGTTCCTGCTGCCCACCACAGCTCTCTACTACCTGGTCTTCACTCTGGTAAGACAAGTGACGAGTGAAAACACCTGAATGAGCTCAGCAGCTGACGTCTGTTCCAGCAGCTTTCAACAGTGTGAGAGAGAGAGACAAACTGCTCCTGCAGCAGAATCCACCTGTGTGCAGGATGGATCCAGACCTGGGAGTCACCGTCCACATCTGGATTCTAGAAATACTGGATCAAGTGCAGGATCAAAGTATCTTGATAAACCTGCTTCATAGATGCCTGAAAGACGGCCTCAAATTTATTTGTATTTTCCTGCCTCATTTATTGAGTTGGTTCAATTATATTGCTTTAAGTTTTATTTAAATGGAAAAGTTAATTATAGCAGATTCCTGGACTGGATGTGGTCAACACTGCCGTCATGTGACTGTAGCCCTCGTTCCAGCAGGATGGTCTTGTGAAGCCTCGTGTGTGTGTGCCTGTGTCCTGCAGCTGCGCCTGGTGGTGGTGCTGTTCCAGGGCGTCCTCCACCTCAGTGTGGACTTGATTAACTCCTTCCCTCTGTTCGCCATGGGCCTCCGCGTCTGTCGCTCCTACAGGCTGGCAGGTACCTCACCCTCATCACCTCTCAGTAAATGCTGACAGTGGTTTAAAATCACATCTGAATAACATAGAGTTCATGAAACTGCCTGATAACACCACAGGTTCCTCCTATAGACCAGCTGATGTAGGGAGGTTTTAGATCAACTGTGCTGCTTACGTTTTTCTTCTGAAAGAGGAAAATTGAAAGCGTGCACAAATAATTTCACAATAAGTCAGTGTGGTCGAATTTGATATTTGTACAAATGATCAAATGCTTTGACTGAAATAACATCACGGCAGCTTGTTCTCAAAACTATGTTTACTTGAGTCAAAGTTAAATTTGCATATAGAAAAATCTTAATACACAAACAGAATGATTTAGTTATTATTCATTCATTACTGTGTGTGTGTGTGTGTGTCTGTGTGTGTGTGTGTGTGTGTGTGTGTGTGTGTGTCTGTGTGTGTGTGTGTGTGTGTGTCTGTGTCTGTGTGTGTGTGTGTCTGTGTGTCTGTGTGTCTGTGTGTGTGTGTGTGTGTGTGTGTCGTGTTGTTGACAGAGGGTGTGAAGTTCAGGGTGCTGTGTGAGGAGCCGGGGACGGCCCTTCACCTGCTCATGGAGGTGAGGAGTCACATTTTGCTTTTGTTCAATATCTTAAATATCTTTGTGTCTCTTTTTCAGTATTTGTCTGTTTTCAGACTCTTGTGTTTTCCTCCTCAGATTAACCCTCTGAGGTGCAGCACGGTGGTTCAGACCTACCGCACCCCGACGTACAGCTGCTACCCCAAAGACTCGTGGGCCGCCCTGGTGAAGAAGCTGTTTGTTGGGGAGCTGATTTACCCCTGGAGACACAAAACCACCAAGACTGACTGAGAGACATCCGACAGAGAGAGAGAGAGAGAGAGAGAGAGAGATGAGGGGAACGGAGGAAAGGGAAGTGACTGAATAAATAATGAGCCAGAAACAGACAGATGAAGGGGAAGAGGGGAACTGGGAGGCAAAGGTGAATCTGGGACCTGAGCCCTTTGAGTTGGGCTGTTTTCATCTTAGATGGATGAAGAACGTCACAGAGAGTACAATCTGTCTTTGATCTGATCGGCTGTTTTCTGATCAGCAGAAATGAGGCAGTGTTTTAGAGCACAACGAACTGAGAACCAGCATGTAGTCACGTCCTGCTGTTGTCTGTGATGTCACACGGCGCTCGGAGCAAAACGAACATCTTTTATTCTGAAAATCTCCTTCCCCTGTGACATCAGGTGTTTTCTTCTGTTCTTGAGCTCAGAAATTAAATATGAGAACTTCTCATGAAGAAACAACACTGAAGGACCAAAGTAAATCTGTTTGTGTGTTTGAAGTCGAACACTGTGACGTGACTTTATCTACCTTGTTTTTCTCTTCTCAAACCTTCACTGTTTGTGTGACCAGCAAACATCGGCTCACATCCTGTAGTTCACACACTGGACATGGAGCTGTGGGCTGAGTGAAGGGACGAGAGATTCTTTTCTGCTGCTTGTTAGTCATGAGCCACTGTGTGTTGCAGGAAGTTCCACACAGCCGATGTCATTCAGAGTCAGTGTATGACAGTGGAACATAGCGACACACCCACGGCAGCAGCACGACAACAAACAGCCGAGACACCTCTCACAGTCCACATGTGCTGCTGTAACAAAGATGGCAGAAACATCTCATTCTGCTTTTCTGAACACGTTCATGCGCGAACCCTTCCTACGTCCACGAGCTTTCCTGTTGCACCAGCTTTAGAACAAAATGTCAACTTTTAATGATCCCATGACGTTAACTCCAGACAAACTGTCCATGTTTAGCTTCATGACTGGTGACACAACAAACTGACTGTGAAGTGTTGGAGAACTGAGCTTTTCAAGCATAATTCCATTCATAGAAATCAGGTATTTATGTATTTCCTGCACTCACCATGTAGATAGTTGTAAACTCTTAGATTTTATAATATGAAAGTATTATAATATAAAAGCGTCTGCTTCAAATGATACTAACTGGACACACTGATTTTTAAAATTTCTTTTAAATACAGTTTTAAATCTTTAAGTGTTTTAGTAAAATGAAATGATTTCTGTTTTATTTTCACTTTATTTATTAACAAATTTCCTTCAACTGTTGAACTCCATCACAGTCACAGAGGGAGGGGAACAGTCAGGCCGCACTGCTCTGGCACCAAACTGCTCTGAGACTGGTTCTGTTTGTAGCATTGTCTCTTTTTTACACTTGTTTATGTGCCTATTCTCGTAATTTTTAATTACATTTAATTATACATTTTCTATGAGTTCTTTATAACAATCAACCCAAACCAGCTTTTATTAAAACAAACACTCCAACAGGCAGCAAGATGATTTCATTTCTCTTTCCTTAATGTGAATTATTCCTCTTTTATTTGACCTAAATCTTTGCTCCCTGCTCTTTTACATCCTTTCGTACCAATTTGTCATTTCTAGCAGTTTAACTGGTAAATTTGTTTTCTTAATATTGTTAACCTTTTATTTTATTATCCCCGTATTCAGCTGTTCTAAATGTTCCATTTAATAAAAATCCTACATATTTAATATACTGATGTCTCTTCTTTTCAGATAGTCTGATCTTATCTGTTTATTATCGGCTAATAAATGAATCTGAATAGACTTAATCACAGTTTTATGTGGTTTAATCTAATCTCTAATGTCAATAAGAGACAAAACCTGGAGCTGCTCCATTAATAATTAATGCCAAACAGAATTTATGTGCTTAGATTTAATTGGATTTAATTAACCATAGACAACAATCCAAATCCCTGTTGAGTGCTGCTGCAGCATGCTCCCATTCAGTCCTGCAGTAATCCTGCGTTTCATCTTTTACACTCAGAGTATTATTATAAATCCAAACTGATCTGAGGATCATGGGAGAAGCACATTTGTGGCACATTTCAGGCAATCATACAAACTGTACACACAAGCAGAAGAAGTAAGGTTTTGATATTATTGGACAGAGAATACATCACATCCTGTCCTTTAAAAAACACATTAGATGTAATTGACTGAATAACAGACTGAAAGATGGTTCACATTGTTTCCTTAGTAACTGAGGAAAGCCTTTTTCTGTGTGATAACTGTAACTCAACAGCTAATAAATCTGCTTCTATCAGTCACTTTATCAATCAGGGCTTATTTTCTACAGTATGTGTAGAAGTGAATTGCAAACAGTTACCACTTTACTCATCACATCATCTTTAATGTTCCTCATTCCAGCTGTTGCTGCCAGTACAGGTCTGTGTGCTTAATGCATGATGGGAGGTGAGTCATGATGTTGAACACGTTTTACTCAGCATCAAACACACTCAGCCGACTGTTGTACATTTCATAACATCATTGTTCCCTTCTGCTGCAAACGAGAGGGCAAAGAAATGATTTTTATTCTCCCTCAAATCTGACTGAATCTAACATTTTCAACTCTGATTTCTCGATCTGTGCATTTTCATGTAACAATCAAATATTTGTATCAAAACAAAACCTGAATTTAAAGAAACAGGTTGATGTCATTTTTCCATATTTTATGTCTATTTAACCTGTCGTGTGTGTGTGTGTGTATCATGATGTTCTTTTATTGACTCTCAGGAGGAACAAGATTTTCCAAAATCTGCAACAAATTGTCTTTAATCTTGCTTCAGGTCCTTTAAGAGAGTCAGAATTTCACCTGGAGAAATGTCAGAGCTTTGACTGAATCCTGTTCACCCACGTGATGAGATCTCTTTGTCATTGTTCTGCTTGAATCCAGTGAGAAATGAATCATCTTTGTTGTCCATCTGCTTGTTGTTGACAGCAAACCTTGACGGACGTTTTGCTTAGCCAATGTGCACCGCTGTCTGCGTCACCGTGGAGTCAGCCCCCAATCATTGGGGAGGGAGGGCGGGGCTTGGCGGGATGAGGGCGGGACCGAGCGCGGACGGGAGTCGATCTGTCAGCGGTTCATCCAGTGTTGTTGAACGGAGCCGAGGAGCCGCAGCTGTGACCATGATCCGGTATGATGGAGGAAAATGGAAGGACCGAGATCACTGAGTGCCTCCACACAGATTTGGACTGGACGTAAAAATGCCACAGCGTTTTGTTCCCGCCGCGGAGAGCCGCGTTTTGTGGCTGTGACGCAGTGAAGTTGCGGGAATCTTTGTCATCCCGGACTGAACAGAGACCAGGGGGCCTGAGATTACACGGACGTCGGTTTGAAGTTTAGCTGCGCTAGCTAAGTTAGCATTGAGCTCGCTGTGAAACAGTGTTTTAGTCCAGTGGGAGGTAGGCTCATAAATGTCAATGCAGCGTTATAACTGGCGTGTGTAGCCTGACATAACCAGTGACAGTGTCTTTTAATAACTCTCGTGTCTCGTGGCTGCTTTAGCACCAGTAGCCAAGCTAGCTGGTTAGCTCTGTGAGGGCTAGCTTGTTGTTCCCCTGCTAACTTAGCCACAAGCTTCTCTCATTGGGAACAAAACGACAGAGTTGCACCTTTTTTCAGTGTGTCTGCTTCTTAGAAAATATCTCAGCACAAATATCTGCTCATAATATTTGCAAAGTGCTAACAGCCACACTTCTTCATTATTACAACCAGAATCCCAGACAATGAGCATGTTTTTCTTCCATACAGAGACTTTAACCTTCAAGAGATTCAGCTTTGACTGCTCCTGCTTTTTAATCATCTGTCACTGAGATCAGGGCTTTTTGGCTGAGGAAGCAACTTTACTCTCAGATTGTGGTTTTTTTGTAACCTGTCAGTCATCAGTTGTTTACATGAGGTCTAGTTTTTCTCCCACTGAGCATCACTTGTCATTATTTTTTTATCTTTAGCAATGAGCATGTTTTGCTTTTCAGAACCACATTTCTGGCTTCCACCCATTTTTCCAAGTAAGACATTCCACTGAGACCTTGTTGTTGGCCCTGTTTTACTGTGGAACATATCTTCTTGCTCACAGTTGGGAAGAAGTTACCAGGCAAAACAAAGACTTTATGCTGGTGGAAGCTCATTCAGCATGTTCATGGGATAACAGACATCCAGTGAGTAGAATAGCACACAGGGGGGTCGGTCGGTCACCCGTCCTGTGGTCCGGCAGGGAAGTTTCCAGTCCTCTTCGCTGCCCCTGGGCTCAGATGTGAGACACGATGGGCAGCCAGGGCAGCCCAGTGAAAAGCTATGACTACCTGCTCAAGTTCCTCCTGGTCGGAGACAGCGATGTGGGCAAAGGAGAGATCCTGGACAGCCTGCAGGACGGATCGGCCGAGTCTCCCTACGCTTACAGTAGTGGTGAGTCATTCCAGCTTCGCCTCTTTTGATGATGATCTTCTCGTGTTGTGTCATGCCTACTCATCACAAAAGTCCTGAACATACTAGCTGCTGCGTTCTGCTGTGTGGACTGTGGAGGAAACACAATGAGCTCTCTGACTCTCACAACACAGAGCATTCACAAGGAGGCAAGTCAGGACTGTGTGTGCATTGTTGTTGAGTTCGTGGTTAATTTCACTTGCCAAACAATAGTTTTCATGACCTCATCGTCATAATAAGACGAAAGTAGCTTTCAGACTTATAGACTAAACAGTACGATGGTGGTGCCTCCTTCATCCTGAGCAGCTTCAGTGGTGTTCAGCTGTGAACCTGAACACAGCACCGTGCTCTCGTAGCCGTCCCCTCCCTGGGTGTAGCAGCTCAGATCACCTGGCTCTCTCGCTGCTGTTGCTCCGGGGCCGACAGCCTTTATCTGATCACTGCCTGCCTCTGCAGTGAGCTGGTGGTCTGTGCCTGCTGTACATGCATGCTGACACACTCCTACTCCCCTCAGTGGGAAACAGCAGCAGACAGAAGTTTTCACACGGCCATACCTGTGTTATGTACATTTTTGTCCATTGAATAGAAATCAGACACACATCACTGTTTGTATACAGGACTGGTTTTAATGTTACTTCCAGTTATCCAATGTTTGCTATGACTTGAGAATCAGAGAATCATTGCACAGCATCAGATTCATACAAATACTAACAAATGCTCCATTACTGCTGCTGAAGTTTGCCTTGTCGCTGCTGTACTACTGTCCCTTGTTCCCTCAAATAATTGGCAGCTTTAACTGCATTTCCCCAAAAGACAGAAAGAAATAAAAAAATGTCAAAATACCAAAAAGCCTTGTGGGTGGAAGTAAATCTATTTGGGTGGGTCGTCCAAATTAATTCTACATGTGGAAAACACTTTATCCCTGTAAACATCCTGTTAGTGTTGTACAAATCACTCTGCAGTGGAAGCTGCATTACAACAATAAAAGCAGGCATGGTCACTGTGATGGATTAACTCGACTCAGGCAACTTTCAGACATCTGCATATTAGTTTTGATAGAGTGTGGCTTTGGCCATAACATGCTGACTCCTTTATCACTGGAGTCAGTCCGATGATGCTTAAAGGTGGTGTGAGTTTGTGAGGGAACAGTAATGAGGTGCACAGCAGAACACAGAGGAGGAAAGTACATGGATCACATGCAGCCTAGTTGGACTCCTCTCCACTTTAAACCACTGGTCTCGAAATATAAGCTCCTCAGTTACTAATGTCTTCAAGGTAAAACAAGTGTGTAAACTGCTAAGAGTGCTCCAGAAAACAGTCTTTAGCAGAGATGCTGTCACAGGCGATTCCTTGAGTATCCATTTCAGTTTTCAGATGAAGAAGATTTCCATCTCCTCCCCTTAGGATGAAAGCAGCTGTTCATGAAAAATACATCAGTCAGCAGAACGACCCCTTTTCACCAGTGCTTATCTAATGAATTCTGCCAACGGGCGATGCTGCCTGTTGGCATTTGGCAGCAGTGTGAAGACGTGCCCGGGTCATGTGTGTGTTCACACACACACACACACTCACTGAAGGCCAAACTGTTTCGTTGCAGCAGGTGATGGCCATTGAATGAGGAAGGTCATCTTTGAGAACCTGTCATTCCCCTAAAGACAAAGAGAGTCTCTCTGTAAAGGAAGCTGTTGAAATTGATGCAAGTGAGATCGAATGCCTTGTTGTTGTGTTATAATAATTACATGAAAATCATCAAAAACATTTTATGACATCATCGGTAAAGTTATCACATTTTTGATCAAGTTAAGTGCAAATTTTATTACATTTTCATTCGTTATTCCATTTTTCAGGAAGTGAGTACTTACTGCTACAAGCCTTCAAACGGCTTCATTAAATATGGAGGCAGAGTGGAGCGCAGCCCAACGTGCTTCAGCTGGGCTGTTTGTGCAGGCAGAAGCTCGGCCATTGATTTCCATCCCTCTGGCACAGAGAGGTTGTCATGGAGGGAAGGGAAATGCTGGTGAGGAACCTAAAAATGTGAAGAGGAGAAAATGAGGACAGAAGAGCAGATTTGAATGGGATCACATTGTCCTCAGGCTGTGGTCGCTTCCCTTCCTGATTTGGGGCAGTGAGTAGGAGAGACTGTCAGATTTCCTCCTCACTGATCAGTGATTGTTTGCTTCATTGATAGGAAATTCAGGGACTGGAAACAGAATAGGTGGGTCTTTATGTTTGGGTTTTGGACGGCTGCTTAGACTTGCGTCGCTGAATTTTAAGACAATGTATTTTTGACATATTTTCTGGAAAATCCTGACACATGGAGGCACCTGGTCTCAGTTACCATAAAGCATTTCTGTGCATTCATTTCCGATGCTTCCAATAATGGCCTAATCTAACTGGAGTTATTAGAAGGAAAGGCTCTCCCATTATGACAGTCTAACAGAGTCTGTGCTGGTCGACAAATGTCTGTCGTCTCTGTGTCTTCGTCGTCCCTCCTGTTTGAAATATGTGACACATTTCATCCAGTTCCTTGGTTGGTGTCGCCCTCAGGATGGTCACCATAAACTGGAGGGCTGTGGGATGCTTTTGGGGGGGGGGGGGGGTGCTGGTGTGTCGGGGTTACAGATCATTTCTGAGGGCATCGTAAGATTAATATTTCACTCTGCCATAAGGTTTTGAATTTCACAGTCGGTTGATGTTTGCCATCAGATAACACCTGCCTCGGAGGGCTGAAGCCGATTAAAATGCAAAAGTGGGTTGAAAAGACTCTTAAATCTTGTTTTCAATTGGCACAAACTAACAATGGAATATTCCCCGGGGGTCGCGCAGGCACGGCGCTCCATTGTTCCCGTGTAGTGGCCGACTGGCTGTTGACAGCAGCATATCCATAGACGACAGTTATGGTTGGATGCAGGCCAGCTCAGAGATAACCCCCTGCTGTGCCCTCCTGGAGGAGAGGGGGAGTGAGCGTGTCGGTAGGTAAATGAAAAGCCGAACCTGGTCTAATCCTCCTGAAAGATGCGCAGACTGACACGGTGCCTGTTCAGTGTTTCCACAGAGCTTTGCTGTCCACTGCTGTCCAATCACAGTTTCTGCGCTTTGTTCTCTTCCCCGTTTCATTTTCCTTCGCAGCCTGGACATGTTGTTTACACACGCAGATGTGTTTAATATTCACTGCCTCCACGGGTTGGTGGGTTGGTCCAGGCTGGTCCCGGTCTGAGCGAGCAGCTGCCCATTAGAAAAGTGTGTGCATCTGTTTAATTCAGCTCCTTTACAGATGTTGGTATGTGTAGAATAAGGTTTGTCTCGATCTTTAAGATCTTGTTTTTTTCTTTCTGCTGCTCTCAGTTTGTGCCCATCATTCTAATTGTAATATGGCTTATATGATGAAATATACTGGGAGGAAATATGGATTCATTTGTCTGCAGTTAGAGATCTTGGAGCCCAGTTCCTGCTGATGGAGCTCTGTGTTAACGCCTCTGGCTGTGTTAGACCTTTGTAGGAAACGTTACCAATCAAAGTATTTCATTCACTGGATTAATCAAACACAGACACGGCGGTCGGGTCAATGTTTCCTTAAACACTTTCTCATACATTTTTTGGGAAAATGTACCAATAAAAGCTGATTATATCCTCTGTGAATGGAGGTTGTAGCCACTCCTGGTCTTACTATACTGACAGAAGCCCCGTCTCAGACATTAGCACATCAGAGTGAAATCAACACCTCTCTCCTACAGTCTCAACACAAGATGAACATTATCAGCTTCACACAGCTTTGAGAATATCCAAAGAACAAACAAAGTCAGCCGACTCCCAGAATAGAAGCAGCAATATTCAGCTAAGACATGAGAGACATCAGAGAAGCTATTGATTATCTGGGATATCTAAGTGAGCCTTGGCAACGGGAGGAGAGGAAGCACTTGGTACGAAGCCCTGCACTCGCTCCAATTCAATTAGACTGGCCTGAGCTCAGCACTTCAGCTCAGCAGCAGCTTGATGTTGCCTGGAAAATTGGAAGATATTGGTAATGTTGTTAGCCAGCAGCTGCTACCTGCCAGAGGCCGATGAGCTCATGTGTGAGAGTCTGGGAATCTGGGAAGGATTTTTCAAACACTGCCGTTATGTTAATGTCTTTTTCCACAGGAGTCTTGATGTTTAATCTGAAAGCTGATGGTTTCAAGTTCAGCGTGTGATGTATTCAATCATACACCGGTTTGATGGTGCAAGTCTTTTGTTGACTGTGGGCTCATGGGTCAAAACTAGAGCTGGAATGATTTGTCAGATCTGCTGCAAATGTGTTTTACACTTACACACACTGTCTTTATTTCAAAATAATGGATCCTTTAAACAACAATGAAATCATTCTTTAATCTTTGAATTAACCCTGGACACACGGGGATTAAACCAGGGAGTGGATGTGTTTAAATCTCTCTGTCATTGAAACAGAGTGTAGCTGGTTTGCATGTCGCGGCAGGAAGAGGGACTTTTTTAATCCGACATAAAACTGTGGACTAGAAAAGATGAACGTCTTAGTGTGTGGAAACGCTGATTATCCAGTGGTTCACCTGTTTGGCCTCAGGTGGAAGCAGAGCCAGTGAAAGCCAGTGAAAGCCACAGGAAGCTGGCGAGCAGACTCCGGCGGACGTGTTGAGACGTGGAGCAGCAGGGCGACAGGTGTAGCAGTCAGACAGGTTTGTCAGAGCTGAACAACGGGCCGAAGACAGAGATCTGTTAGCTGCCCGAGGCTGAGCACTGCTGCTGCCGTCCTGAAGCTTAAACCATCAACTGCTGCTTTAAACGTTCACTCTTGGAATTCTGATGGAAGAGAGAGATTTAGATTGTTCTCATTTTTAATTTCAAAACTACTTGTCATGACCACTGAAGTGTTTTCAGCAGAGCAGTTCTCTGGCTGGCGAGGTTGGTCTGTCAGGTGGTTCACAGCTTCACTCCACACTGAATTATAATGACTTTGATTGATTGATTGTTTATGACCCAATACTTGCAAAGCTAATGATGATTGAATGAAGAACGGTGTCATTAGCAGCCATGAAAATGAGCAGCGGTGTTTGCCAGCCAATCAGAGCTCAGAGCAGGACAGACTCACTGAAAGGTGACGTCCAGCTTTGTCCTGAAGTGAAGGTTCAGTAAGAGTTTGTCTTCTGTTTCCAGTAGCTCAAACAGATAATCAGTTATTGTCCAGTGCTGCTCAGTGATTTTTCTGAGCAGCAGGAAGCGGCTCGGCCTCGACGTTATCCTCCATGAACACATTGACATAATCAAACTATTATATTCAGAGAAAGCTGAAAGATCTCCGCCGTGATGTCCTTTGTGTTGTCACCCGTAAATTCATGGTTGTCATGTTTTTCAAAGCTAATCACAGTTCTCTGATGTGTCTAGTGGGTAAATTTACACTTTGATTCAATTTAAGTGGCTCAAACAGATGATGAGTCATTTTTTTGAGCATCAGCTTGTCTCTAGCTGCTGCATTGTAATCTTGATTGATGCCGGCCTTCTTGATGCTTCCATTTGCCTAATGCCTGCCTCTGTCTGCCCTCTCTCTCTCTCTCTCTCTCTCTCTCTGTGTCTCTCTCTCTCTCTCTCTCTCTCCTTCTCTCTCTCTCTCTCTCTCTCTCTGTGTCTCTCTCTCTCTCTCTCTGTCTCTCTGTCTCTCTCTCTCTCTCTCTCCTTCTCTCTCTCCCTCTCTCTCTCTCTCTCTCTCTCCAGGTATTGACTATAAAACCACCACCATTCTTCTGGATGGGAGGAGAGTGAAGCTGGAGCTTTGGTGAGTGCACATCACTGAGCGAATAACCTGTTGTTGTCTGTACAATGGAGAGAGTGACTGCTGCTCTTTTTCTGGCACGCACTCTTAAATCCCACAATGCAGCACTGTTCTAGACCTCCTGGACCTTTATGGGTTTGTTCAGCCAAATTATAAAGAAAAATATTTTCTCTCAGTATCAAACCACGAAGAGTGTTTTGTTTTTTATCTGCCCAAGTTTTGAATATTTGTCTCTGAGATTTCTTCTTCAAACCTGATGTGATCAAATGTGAATGATTTCACTGACAAATGGCATCTGAACAGTTCAACAACAACCTGTCTGTCCAGGAACAGCGTCCCTGCTACTGTGGATAATCCACAGACCTCACTGTCAGCTGCTACCACAGGCACTGTCTTCAGGACAGCTGGGAAATGTTTGAATGTCATTTTTCATGTTTTTAGCATCAGGAGACAAATCGCAGACACGTCTCAAGTTTGATCGTTTGTGTTTGTGTTGTGGACCTGTTGTCCACATGGAGCTGTAAGATGGACAGGATGACTCCATGCGTGTGTGCTGTGTTTGTGTGACAGCTCAGACTCTGACTGGAACCAGGCTCTTGTGTTTCTCTGCACATTCATTGAAGTTCCAGGATAAACACTAATTTTCACTCCTATTGAAACATGTTCAGCTCAAACAGACGTGATTCTGACTGGTGCCCGTCATCCTACAGTCACGCTGTGGAACACAACATCGCTGAAACACATAAGACTTAACTTTAAATTCTAGCTGGGCTCTGTATGTTTCCAAAGGCACCAGTGTGTCAGGCTGAATTTTGGGGAAATGTGTGTAAAGTGATGCACAATGCAGCTGGAATATTTCTGTTTGATGGTGCAGCCATAAAAAACATGAGGTCTTGGGTCTGAAAATTTCACTCAGCATAAACATCATAGAGCTTCAGTGAGGAGATGGAACGACATGATACAGAATCTGTCTCATACTGTCAGACAGAGAGAGCTGCTGAAGGGAAAAACAGGAATACCATTTTACATAATACACATCCCATTTTAAAACAGGCCAAAGAGAAACACGCAGAGCAAAACACCATATTCACCAAGTCGAAGCTTTATGTAATGGCTGCACACATTTGCAGACAGGCAGCACAGAGGAGAAGCCGTTTGAGCATCTGAGTGTGTTTCATCCAAACTAAAGCACAATTGATCCACAGATCATCAGAAGGTATCTGGTAAAAGTGACATCACATGTTCCAGTGTTAGAGAGCGCAGGTCTGAGCCAGCGTGACTGACACCAGGTATCAGCACAGAAAGGAAACACACAGCTGTGGGCTGTAAGTCCTGATTCACGGCACAGTGTGACTGAGCTCACAAACAGTGTTGCGTCAGTAGAGATGCAGGAGATGTGTGTAATTGTCAGTTAGGACTCACTGCAGTGCGAGGCGAGGCCTGTTCGTGGAAGTAGGCCAAGGAATTCAGCAGCTCAGGGGAGAAGCGACGCCTCGCCTTCCCTGTGGAGAGAAAAGTTTAAAGGCAGCCCTGTGAAGCAGAATCCTCCTTGTTTCTGCTGCGTCAGTCGTCGCTCCGCTCCTCGCCGGCTCGCCGTTGTCTCTCTGTCTGAATGTTGTGGCGTCTCGCTCTCGATTGGCTTCATCTTCTGCTTCTTTCCCCTTTCTGTCTCTGCTGCCGTCTTGACTGTCTCCAGCTCATGACTCAGTCTCTGTCTGAGGAGGCAAAGGAGCACAAAGCTCACAGGATAAGTCTGGTCTCATAGATTTCTCTTATCGTCAGCAAATCACATGAAAACAAACAAGGAATTTATCTTCAGCCTTTTTAAATGAAACTATACGATTCTGAAAGTTTGATCTTTTGGTAAAAAGTGGCTTCAGTTTCAGGCCTCAGTGCTGAAACCTGCTACTTCTCTGGCAGTTTTTGCCTCTGACTGCTGAACAAACCTGAGTGGACTGAATCTCTCTGTCCACCTTGTCTTGTTGTCTCCAGGGACACGTCAGGACAGGGCAGGTTCTGCACCATCTTCCGCTCTTATTCCCGCGGGGCTCAGGTGAGGAACAAGTGACTCCAGCAGAATAAGTTTTCTCTGCTCTCTGCATGAAGTAAACCTGCCTGACTCTGTGTGTGTGTGTGTGTGTGTGTGTGTGTGTGTGTGTCTCTGCAGGGGATCCTGCTGGTGTATGACATCACCAACCGGTGGTCCTTCGATGGAATCGACCGCTGGATCCGAGAGATTGATGAGGTGAGTGTAGGAGATGGATGATTGGCTGGTTTAGGTTTGATGGCTGATGTCACAGAGGGAGGGGCGAACGTTAGACCTACTGCAGACCTCTTCAAAGACGGTTTTCTTTTATTCAGAATAGATGTTGAACTGGAAAATCAAATCTCATCAGATATGACAGAGCAACATTTTCTGCATCCTTTCAGCTTTTCTTGTGGTTTTATGTTGTTTGCTGTTTTGTTGCTGCTGCGACAAAGGATCCTCTGATGCTGCCTCAGGGATCCTGAACTCATGATTTCATGTTTTCACTTTCAGAATGAGCAATCTGAAAAATGTTACATTAGATGGGACAAAGGGTCAATAGAAGGAGTTAAGTGGATCACTTAAGACAGTCCTCTGTGTGTGTGTGTGTGTGTGTGTGTGTGTGTGTGTGTGTGTGTGTGCGCTCCTCTCATCATGTCCTTCCTGCTGACTGAAAGAAAAAGGATGTCCGTCTCCAGTGTCTCTCTCTGTGTGTGTGTGTGTGTGTGGACTTGTTTTTCAACAGGCTGTTTGAAGGTTAAGACTTAGTTGTAAGGTTAAGGTTTAGTTTAGGGTAAGAGTTGGGAAACAAGTATAGAAATAGAAGTAGTGTGTGTGTGTGTGTGTGTGTGTGCGTGCGTGCGTGCGTGCGTGCGTGCGTGCGTGCGTGCGTGCGTGCGTGCGTGCGTGCGCGCGCGCGCGCGCGTGCGTGCGTGTGTGTGTGCTTGCGCAGTGATATTTTTGGCTGTGGAATGTATGCTTCAGTTTGGCCTTTCCTGCTCCACCTCCACAGATGTGGTGTGGTCGGCCACTTTTCAGGACAGGACAGAAATAAAGTGGAGATAGACGGATGAAAACTGTCTGGATGATGGAAGTTAAATGATGAGTGGAGATGAGAACATGTGCAGGTTTAGGTTCAGTGCTGTGGTTTTCTTTTTATTCTATTCACATTCTCATGTCAAAAATAAAAATCACATTTTTCTACTTTGTTTTGTCCAAAACGAAGATATTTAGTTTACAACTGTATAAACCAGGGAAAGGGAGGAACATTGAAAATTGAGGAAACTGATCTCAGTCAGGCAGCTCAATTATTTTTGTCAATATTGAAATCACGATTATTTGATACAATTACTCATTGATGATGGAAAATCATACATTTATTCAACGTTTTACAAAACTTTTTAACAGTGGATTTTCTTGAACTGTGAATATAATTTAATTGAGAAACAAGTACACACACCAGGAACCACATTTTAAAATGTTAGATGAAATCCTTCAGCCTGTTTCACTGAGAGTTTGTGCAGTGCTCTGATGCAGCCAGCTCATCTTCTCTCTCCAACACTCACCTGGTGGACGCCTGAAGCTGGAAGGCCCATGAACGTTTCTCTTCTTGTTTATGGACTTTTTGCACAGACTCTGGGTTCATGGGGTCGATCAGAGGAGGATGCTTTTATTCTACCGGGCTGTGTTATACAGCACAGTCAGCTATGAGAGCTTGGCATGGTTTGGTAACTTGACTGTTCAACTGTGAGCCTGCTCCTCTGCCGTGAAGGTCTCAGGTCCCTGCAGTCAGTGTGTGAGCAGTCAGACAGTGAAGTGTCAGTGGGTCATAAACAGAGGGCTTTCTAAAATGACTGGAGATCAGGCAGTTTAACATTTAGGTTCTAATCCCAATGTCCAATATCAGCTTCGACTGGTTTTGGCACCACAGTCACCTCACAGCTGTTTCCTCTGTGGCTGCTGCTGCCGGGACCTGAGCACGAGAGGCTGATGAGCGGTGACAGTCAGGAGGAGAGAGCTCGGCCTCTCACTGCCATCATGCTTCATTCATTCTGTCCGAACAGATGGGGATGAATGAGAGACCTGAGCCTGACACACGCTGCTTCCTTCAGCCTGTTGAATTCATAACAAGCTTCCACTGGTCACTGTGTGTGAATGTGATGTCTCTCATTCACTTTCTCTCTCTGACTGATGCTTTTCATCAGCTGGAGATTCTCTATAGCTGAACCTTTTCTAATGATCAGTCATCAAATCTGAAAAACAAAGAGATTCCAGCTGTATTTACTTAAACTAATATATATTTCGTATATTCAGCTGATCTTGTGGCTCACGACAGAGACGGTGTTTGACTGACACTGTGTTTACTGTAGTGTGGATTTTCCTGCAGTGTGTCCACGGTAGCTGCCACAGCTGACGTGATGTCAGGGCTGCTGTGATTGGTCGGCTCGGGCTGCTCGTGTTTCTGCTGCCGTGAATAAAACAGCACATCAGTTCTTAGAACAGCTGTCAAGGTTCTTTCTGTTCCATTTTCCCAGCATGCTCCAGGTGTGCCTCGAATCCTGGTGGGTAATCGTCTGCACCTGGCCTTCAAACGGCAAGTTCCCACGGAGCAGGCGCGGGCGTACGCCGAGAAGAACGGCATGACGTTCTTCGAGGTGAGCCCTCTGTGCAACTTCAACGTCATCGAGTCGTTCACGGAGCTGTCGCGCATCGTCCTGATGAGACACGGCATGGAGAAGTTCTGGAGGCCCAACAGAGGTGAGTGGACGGAGGCTCGGGGGGGGGGGCACTGTGAGGAGCAGGGCAGACACTGAAGAGTTAAAGTCAAACAGTCTGTGACTTTCAGGAATGAACTCAACAGCAGCTGTGATGACAGAAGATTAGAGAAGGAAAAACGTGGTGAATGGAAACAGTGTTTTTGTTCAAAAGACAAACTGTATTAGTTTGAATAGATAAAGATGGAAGTGTTAGTTTGTGTTCACCAGGAATCAGGACAAATCAGGAATAAAACCCCGGCTCCTGTTGCAGATCATGTCCATATGAATCAGCTCAGCCTCTGGCCACTACAGCAGAATGTACAGTGGGATTTATATGTAAAATCTGAATTCCACTTCAGTTTCAGTTTCCAGCCGCCCAGAGAGACTGTAATGAGTCTGTGCTGTGCTAATGCACCAATAATCATCAGCGCTGTGACACACTCCTTCATATGCTAATTAATCCTGCCTCATTCAGCCTTTTGTCGGCCGCGGCTGTAATTACAGAGGGAGGCAGGTGGAAGTGATGTTCTGCACCCTCAGAGAAGCACTGCCGACCTGCCGCAGACTCTCTGTGTCACAACTCAGTCTGAGCTTTGTTTATGTCTTTGTCCTGTTGGCACTGAAGTCTTTTAACACATCAGGCTGAGACGTGACTCCTCCGCCCGTCTGTCTCAGCCCGCAGCCCATTGGCTCCTATTACAAACAGACATTTTCAAACACCTCACAAGTTCATGTGTTTATAAAGGCTTGTAGTTTCCCTGCAGTTCACAGACTCAGCCTGTGCTGTCAGTTCACCTCCCCTCTGTCCTCCTGCAGTGTTCAGCCTGCAGGACCTCTGCTGCAGAGCCATCGTGTCGTGCACGCCGGTCCACCTCATCGACAAGCTCCCGCTGCCCGTCGCCATCAAGTCCCACCTCAAGTCCTTCTCCATGGCCAACGGCATGAACGCAGTCATGATGCACGGACGCTCGTACTCGCTGGCCAACCCGGCCGGCGGCTCCAAGGGCAACAGCTTAAAGCGCTCAAAGTCCATCCGTCCGCCGCAGAGCCCGCCGCAGAACTGCACCCGCAACAACTGTAAGATCTCCTAATTAGCGGCTTCCAGAGGGGGGGGGGGGGTCTGAGACGAAGAATGATGGGGACACGGATGTACAGGAAGTTGTTAGTGGAAGGAAAAGAGCACGCCGCTGAAGCTGAGGAGCAGGAGTGAGTTCACGCCGTCTCTCTCCTTCATGGGGGCGTGTTGAAGAGGATGAGGACTTTCCAGGTGGGAGGAGCTCCATCGGTGCCACAAGATATCAGAGGAGAACGACTACAAACATTTTGGTCTCCACAGACCGGATTCTTACGAGACTCCAGGTTCCTGCTGTCTGCGGAGCGTTCACTACATGTACAGAAGTCTCTCATCAACTCCACCATGTTTAGTTACTCTACATGATGCAGGTCACTCCACGTGTCAGCATCACAGAAACCGCCTCAAGATCAATTCACTTTCATGTCCCACCTTTCTTTCTGTTTGTCTGTTAATTCCAGCTTTTTCTGTCCACACCTCACTTTATTTGCTTTTTTATTTTAATGACCAATAAGCTAATGATCAACACTAGTAACCAGTCGGTCCTGCATCGATCTCCGGCTGAGTCTGAACACACTCCTGGGTTAGAATGTTTCTTTGATCCACAGGTAACTCTCTCTGAAGGGAAATCTTGGTGACAAGATGAGTGAAGGTTCCTGTTCGCTGTTGGAGTGGAGGCAAACCTGACCCCCCTTTAAATCCTCAAAGACCCAACCTGAACCAGGTCTCAGGTTCAGACTTGCTCGTGTGCCTTGAGTCTTAAGTCGATTGGAAGTTTTCTCACAGAGGCTTCTTGGGTCAAAAACTGCAAGCATCAACAAACACCTGCTGCATTTTTAATGAGCCAGTTCACCTGCAGCAAATGTTCTTCAAGCACAAAAACAAGCCTGAATGTGAAGCTGCACAGATCAGTCAGAGTCGCCTGTTTCCAGTTCACACATTCAGGCTTTAGGTTTATAACAAAATTCTGTGGTTCATACATCCACCTACTCCGACGAGGGATCCAGTGAGGCTTGTTGCCATGGATACCACTCAACTCTATTAAAAGGAGTAGAAATTCATTTTGAACTTGATGCCAATTGAAGAAATGTTTTCAACAAGGTAAAACTTGAATATTCTTTATTTTTCATGTTGGTGTTTCCTTTGGGCCCAAGAGCTTCTGGGAGTTGTGGTCTGGAGGTGGGACGGAGAAGGCACCCGGGGGTGCTATCTGAATGTCGGCAGACTTTCATTTTACTCTCACTTCTTCCTCTTCCTTTTCCTCGGTCCCTGTTTTCCTCTTTACCAAACCTTTCTCTTCCCATCATGCTTTACTCCTCACCTGTTCAGTCACACCTGTCACCACCAGTCCACGCCAACCATAGATAACACATGGACACAGTGCATTCGAACTGTCTGCACTGTCCCTCACAGTGATACTCCACTCAAGTATTAATGGTAAATATTTACTTAAAACTAAGTTGTATTTTTGCCGATTCTCTGAATCTTTGGAACATACTTGAACTAGAAGTGAAACAAGTTATTTGTAGACGTCGACTTGGGAAATTGTGATTCACATTTTTCACTTTTCTTTTTCATAGACAAAGCATTTGATTGTAAAGAATAATCGACAGACTATTTGATAATTGAGCTAATTAAAATCTCAGCCCTGAACTGAAGATCCAGACTGATGGAAGTTCCTGTAAATATATGTTTTCCATGAAGAACAAAGCTACAAACTTGTCAGTCTACAGAATCTAACACTCAAACCATTACGAGTGGAACATCACTTTTAACTGTCAAATTTTAAACCTAATGAAAATAAAACACACTGTTTCCACGTGTTAGATCACCCAATTCCTGTTTGTCAGTGCACAGAGCCCCCCCACACCACCCCACCCCACCCCTGGTATGCACTAATGTGTTTTCCATACGTTGGCTTCAGTGTTGGACGTTGAAGGAACATGAACATGGAGGGACGGGAGGCTCCGATTTGTGGGGAGCTCCTGATGTTTGATGGTGAGAGCGACGGTGAAAGACCCACAGAGTGTAAACAGAAACCGGTCAGAGAAGCTGGACAGGATCAGGTCCTGCAGAGGCACACACTGTTGACACTAAACAACGACCTTTGTTTATCAGTTTTCTCTGCATGTCGCTCACTGGCCTTCATGACAAGCTCCTCAGTTCTTGACTGAAAGGACCGAACGTGGTATTTACAGGTTTTATTTTTAAACTTGACGGATAAGTCATCCACGACAGTGAACACATGAAATGAATTCTTTTTATTTTAGTTGGCTGCGTTGATCAAATGTAGATACAGAGACGATACTTTTGTGAGCTGCATCTTAGTTTTGGACTTTTCGTGAGATTTCCTCCGTTGTCATGTGATCATGAGAAAACGCGCTTTAAGATATTAGCAGCCACATATTCTCATGTTCTCACTCGGTGTTGCATTCAAGTCCAGTGGGAGAGACGGGTGATGCCGCTGGACGAGGTGTAAATATTGCTCAACAAGGAAACATGTTGCCGTCCAAGATTTTGGCTTCAGTCTCTCGGTTGCCTGGTTCGTGTGTGAGGAGCTGATGGGTCTGAACCGACGGTCGTGTTGTGTTGGAACAAGTGCGAACACGTGAACTCTTCCGAGCCGCTGCTTTTTAAACACCAAACCGCTCCGTCTGATCTCCCACGGGGACGAATGCAGCATGTCTTCTTCTCTCTCTCCCTCTGATCTGCACCACCGCCTCCACATGCTGTCCCATGATTCATAGCTGCTGAATAATAGATGCTCTTTTCATAGATCTCTGGAGGGCTTCATCAGAACGCCCCGGCTCCGTCTCTCCTCGCTGCTCTTTCATCCTCCGCTCCTTCAGAGGAAGCTCAGCGTGGTTTGTTTCTCCGTCTTCACCAGTCGTCCTCCTCAGCATCTGTTTTTTTTTTCCTTCTTTCTGTCTTGTTTTCTTTCTCTGTAATAGAAGAAGTAGCTGCTGCTTGTTTTCACACCACAGTTTCTCCTCAGATGTTTGGTGGGTTTGTCCTCCCGACCCTGGTCCACTGAGCTGCTGGACTCTCCGTCCGCCCCCCTCCTTCTCTGTCTCATCTCAGGGAGTTAGCTTTGCCTCCAGACTTGAACATGGACACAATTCCACTGCAAATCCCAATGATGATGTTATTTCTCCCAGCAGGTTCTCGCCTGTTGTCCCCATTAAAACAGCCAGGAAGGCCGCCTCCCTCCTGCTTTACAGTTGGCAGATTGATGTCGAGCTGAACGCAAACAAACATCCTCATAGATACTTTTGGAAAGAAAATAAAAACATGTCAGCCCATAGATGTCCTCAGATTCATCTCACTCCGGCAGCTCTTTGGGAATTCATTCTTTTATTCAGGTGTAAACTTTGAGGATGTTCAGTCCTGGATGTGAAGTTACACTTTAAATGAAAGGCAGCAGCTGGAGACGCAGGAAGAACATTTATAAATAGAGAATGTTCCACAGTCATGTTGGTGAGGTTTGTTGTACCTGAGCACCGGCTGCGGCCTCCATGTGTCCCCAGGTTTAGAGAGGCTGACACACAGACAGCTTGTGTTGTGTGTCAGCATCTGTTTTGTCACCATCAGTGTTTTCAGAAAGACGAAGCCGAAAAGGAATTTGACTCGAGCTTGTTGCCAAGATTTCCAGAAGAGGTTTCCCTCTCTGTGACGAACAGGAAAAGGCTTTTATTGTTGTTGCTGCTGCTGCTGACTCGGAGCGTATTAACCCTCACTGGGTGTCACCATGTTGTTTTGTGTCATTTTGTTCATCCAGTCTCTTTGTGTGATGTGAGAACAAACCATTTTCCTCCATGTTTCGCTTCTACGTCTCTTTATGTATGAACCTCCTCAGTGTTTGTTGACCCTTTGCAAAATTGTGTTTCTCCTGAACTGAGTTTCCATTTTGGATTTTCATGGATGTTTTTAAAGATGGAAATGTTTGTAGAGGATGCTGGGAGATTCAGGGGTGGCCTCTGATATTGCCTGTTGTGGAAGTGTTTGTGTAAAGGAGCAGACTGTTGTGATAAGAATGACGACTTAGACACAAAAAAAACATCTGTAAAACACTATTCTGGTTTTTGGCTAAAGCTGCTGAGAAAAATCTGAAGAGAGAGTGTGAGTGTGCGTGAGAATGTTCTTCAACATCGAGCGGAACATTTTTCTTTTTTTAAATTATTGATTGTACAGTTTCAAGGCAAGGGTATGAAGAGAGACTTTTTCACAATAAAACTATTGAATGTTGGAGCCGTGATGTCGCTGCTGATTATTTTTACATGACTTTTGTTGGATTGCTGTTTTAAATGACTTTTGTGTTGTTTCTTTTTGAGAAGGCTGCCACCTACAGGAAGCAGCACATCAAGTCTCTCATCCAGACAGAAACAAGCCTCACACTCTGTCACCTACAGAACTGGAGACAGTGAACTGTCCCTGTGTTTGTCCACATGAGAGCAAACAGCTGTTTGTGCACATGATCCTGTAAACAGACTCTGTGCTGCTCTTATTTAAATGTGTCCATTATTTTTTTTACTGAATGACACTAAATCTGAGTCAAAACATTAGTGTTTTGTTAATAGAGCAGGTTTGGGCTGTTGGACTTTATTTTAAGGACAAAGTGTATTCTGTACATTAGAACTTATCACATAGATCAGATTTTCAAAAACAAAATCGAATAAGAATCACATCAAGGCGCAGTCAGAATATATGAAAATAGGAATACAAAATTGAATATATAAGAAAACAAATATGAATATTAAAATTATATTCATACATTTGATAAGATATTCCTTTATTCGTCCCTCAGTAGGGAAATTCACTTGTCCAGCGGCAAAGACAATAGACCAATTGAATAGTTATACAGTAAAGTAAACAATACAGAGGTTAAAAAGTATTTAACAGCCTAACTACTGTTAAAAGTATTAACAACTGTACTAAAGAAATACAATAATTATCAACGCACAAACAGGCTAAAAAGAACTATAAACAACAGATTATATTCAATGTGAAAATGTCTCTTTAAAGAAGCTCCACATATTTTTAGATTTGGAATTTTAAAGTGGTTTTATTGAAAAGGAAAAATCACTTTTTAACTCCTACATTCTTAGAGATCAAGCTTTTATTTTGAATAGAATAAAATTTGACCGGAACTGTTTCACATCAGCTGAACATGATCGTTAACTTGACAGCAGTCCAACTGCGCATGTCGAGCTGCTGTTTCAACAACAAAAACCTTCCTGCAGAAACAGAGTTAATGTCCGGTCGGTCCCGATCCGTCCCGATCCCGGTCCGTCCCGGTAACAACGCCGAGGCTCCGCGCATCATGTCCGGCGTCCAGCTGCTCCGGGGGCTCGTGAACGAGCGTCTGACGGCGGTCGCGGAGGAGATCTTCGAGGCGATCCAGAGGACGGTGGCCGGGTACGAACGCGAGCTGCAGCGGTCTAGGCGGGAGATCCGGCAGAAGAACCGGATCCTGCAGGCGCTGCTGAGAACGGAACCGAAGAGGGTCCAACAGTCCGGTGGGTCCGTTTAACGTGTTCATCCTTTCAATGTGACGGAGAAAACGTGGAGCTCTTCAACGCCCACGTTTCTCCTGAGCCGCCCAATCATGAGAGTCTTCATTTAACGAGGCTGAATCACTGATTCGTTTGTAGTTAAGTCTCCTGGAGGCTGAAGCGGCTTCGTCACGAGGTGAAGCAGCCGCAGGTAAACACGCACTTCCGGGGTCAGAGAATACCTGATGAAAGGTGAACACGCCAAACTCCAGTCAACTTTTTAAAGATTCAATGTTTGCTAGTTTATCAGCAAATGTATGAACCTAACGGGCCACCGTTGAACATGTTACTGATTGTAAACGTGTAGTTTGAAATTCGGCCAACGAGTGATTCACCAAGCAGCTAAAATTTACATATAAAACATATAACTTATTCCACCTACATGTAACACTTTCCACTATAAGTAGAGTTTTCACGCCCTTGCCTCTCCATGGGAGGGTCAGTGGCTCAGCCTCTGCTACTTGCACTAAGTTTTTAAATTAGCTTGTTGTTAAGTGTAGTTAACTTACGTTTGTCTTTTAATTTGTTTAGGGGCACGTTTTGTCGCAGACTGGAGGATTTTCTTTGTATTTACTTTGCCTCTGTCAGGAAAACAGAAGCAGCCATGTCTGGTCATTTCACTTCCTCTCTAGTTTAGTCTCTATCACTTGTAATATTTAAAACATTAAAGCTGTAGAAAAACACTGAATAAAACTAAAACAGTTCTAAATGTACAAGCTCTGAAACTAAATAATCTTCAGTACATATGACACACTGGATACATGTTGACACCAGCAGTCATCTGGTGACCTGGGAACCTTCAACCTGACACCAGACACCGCTTCATTCTCCTTTATTCAGCCTACAAGCCAATACTGTGGGGTTAAATCATGAAAAAGATCTTTCCCCAAATCATTCTGATGCAGTCTGTAATTCAGCGTGTATCTGGACTCCACAGTCGTCTCCTGTCAAAACAAGGCGCCGCTGATGGTGAGAACACAAACGTAGGGGTGCAAAATAAAATTAAAGTTCCACATGACTCTTTTGGAACCAGACATTTACTTTATTTTTATTAAATAAACATAGGACATATTAATGATGTATTTGCTCATATTGTGTTCAGAATGTGTCATAAATCATTTCTGGTTTCTAACAGAGTGGCCTCATGTTGACTGACAGTTTCCTCTGTAACATCTGATCCAGAACCAGCTGCTGACAGACCTCATAGTCTGATCCTGTTGGGATCAGCACCTCTTCCCAGTGAGCTCAGTGGAGCTGAAACCATTTCATTTGTTGGACTTTTGAAATGATCGTTATGACATTTTTCAAAAAGATGATGAATTGAAAAAGTGATGAACAGATTATTCAGTAATGTGAGATGAGATGAACTGGTTGTGTCTGGTTAAACATGATATTGTTCTTAAATGCAAACTCATGTCTGTGTCCGGCAGAGCAACCGCAGCTGGCTCTCTCCGTCTGGGACGAGGACTTCCCCTCCGAGCAGCCGCAGCAGCAGGAGTGGAGCTGCAGTCAGGAGCAGGAGGAGCAGGAGGAGCAGGAGCCTCCACAAACTGAGCTGAGCCAGGAGGAGCTCCCTACCAGCCAGGAGGAGGAGGACGACACCATCAGGATCATCTTCACTGCTCCCTATGTGAAGAACGAGCTGGAGCAGATCCAGCCCACTTTCCAGAGCAGCCAAGGAGAGGGAGATCCTCTGCCGAGCACCTCGGCCGAGCGGGAGCAGGAGGGGGAGGGGGAGCAGGAGCAGGAGCAGGAGCGGGAGCAGGAGCGGCCGAAGGCGGAGGGCGACGATTCCTCCGGCTGTTCTGCAGCAGAGGGCGACGACAGCGATGAGGACTGGAGGGTCAGCCTGGACTCCCAGACCGACGACAGCGACGGCAACGACAACGACAACAGCAACGACACCAGCAGCCACACGTGGAAGGAGACGCAGGGAGCTCGTCTGCCGAAGGCCCCGACGCTGAACCCGACCAAGAAATCCAAATCACGAATCTGCTGCAAAGTCTGTGGCAAAGCCTTTCACGCCAGCGTGTCTCTGGTGAATCACATGGACGTTCACCCCAAGGACGTGTGCGGCGTGTGCGGGGAGCGTCTGGAGAGCGAGCAGAGCTTTCGTGCTCACCTGAAAACACACGTGACGGCTGAGATCTGCAGCGTCTGTGGGAAATGCTTCGGGGGTTCCAGCTCCTTGAAGATGCACATGAGGATCCACACGGGAGAGAAACCGTTCCACTGCAGCGAGTGCGGCAAGTCCTTCAACTGCAGACACAACATGATGCGACACGTCCGGATCCACACGGGCGAGAAGCCGTACCCCTGCACAACCTGCGGCAAGTGCTTCAACGACTACTCCACGCTGAAGCGCCACCTGCTGGTTCACCTTCCCAAGAAGATCCTCGAGCCGGCCGACGCATCTGCGAACGACAACGGCAACGACGGCGACAAGAGGACGGAGACGCCGTCGCAGAAGAAGCAGCAGACTCGAACCATCTGTGAGGTTTGTGGGAAGATGTTTCACTCCATGGTTTCCCTGGTGAATCACGCCAAAAGTCACGCCACGGACCTCTGCGGCGTTTGCGGGACGCATTTCGACTCGGCGGAAAACTTAAAGCTTCACCTGAAAACCCACAAAAACGGGAAAGTGTGCGAAGTGTGCGGGAAGTGTTTCGACAGTCAGGGCAACCTGGAGATGCACATGAGGATCCACACGGGCGAGAAGCCCTTCCTCTGCAGCGAGTGCGGCAAGTCCTTCAACTGCAGGCACAACATGATGCGACACATCAGGACGCACACGGGCGAGAAGCCCTACCTGTGCAACACCTGCGGCCGGTGCTTCAGCGACCACTCCACCCTGAAGCAGCACAGCAGCACGCACACGGGAGAGAAACCGCACCGCTGCGACATCTGCGGCAAAGGCTTCCACAGGAAGTCGTACGTGAGGCTTCACATGAAGAGCCACTCGACGCAGAAGTGACGGCGGTGTGAGTGAAAACCTTGGTCATGGTCCAGGTCAGGTCGGGTCTGTTTTTTCAGCTGCGCTCACCGACCTGTTTTATATCCACGATGGAGGAAGTGATGAACTGTGATGTAACAGGAAGGACGTCACTCGATTGTGACAGATTATCAGAACAGAATTGATGCAGGCTTAAAGCTGTTATGGGGAGTTTTGGCCACTTGGGGGCAGCAGAGCAACATGAACAACATGTGATCACCGTCTTCAGTGAGAATGACAAATATGTAGCTGCTCATGAACACACTAGCGTTACAGTCAGCCAGGTTACTTTACAAATGTAATATGTTACATATAAGTACATATATCACATACTAGTTAGTACTAGTACTAGTATGTAGAGTGGTTTGTTAATGATCAGACAACTGTTGCTTTCACCAGAATGACTGCAGAGGTATGACTGACATTACATGTTGCCCACCTGGATCTGATCTGGAGACAGTTGAGCCCACAGTCATCCAGCCTCTGAAGTGAAGTGCATTTCTTTTAATGTTGAAGAGAAGTTTAGTCACAACGTGCCTCTGACCGAGTGAAGTCTTTTCATTCCTGGCAGTTTGGCCTCATGGCGTCAGGTCCTGACACTCAGACTTCTGAAGAGCTCCTCTGTAACATGGAGCTGATCTGAGGTCTCGTATTCAACCAAAGACTTTTGCAGAGCTTTGTTCCCGTTTGTTTGAATAAACCTTCACTTTCTGACGGATGCTTGAGTTCACTTTCCACCCAGAGAGGAAGAGACCTAAACCATGCAGAGAAACTGAGTCACGTTAAATAACATTTAGAAAATATGCGCAGAGGCTGTGAAAATGATTTCTGCTCGCAAGACGTCAGCAAATCAAAGTAGAGAGAAACTTCATCACTGATGACTCACAGTCTGTCAAATGTTCAGCAGAGAATCGGAGCAGAAACACAAAGGTTTATGTGTCATCAGTTAATGTAGAGGAAGAAAAAGTGTGTGTGATCAGCCATCTTGTTTTTACTTTTGCTCCTCCGCTATCATCATGTTAATGAACTGGTTCAGTGGAGCTGAGTGAAGTCGAGACTGGCAGAGGTTCCTGAAACCCTTCAACCATCCAACCAACGACAAGCTTCTGACCGAACAGCCTGAATGTACAGAGTCACAGAGGAGCAACGTCAGCCCTCGTCCCATAACTGACACATACATCATTGCAATTTCAGTTTGATTGTAACCTCACTGGAATGTTGGGCGACTCAGAACATTCAAGAACTGAGGCAAATACTGAAGGAACGGTTGAGCTGGACAGACTGGACAGACTGGTAGAGAAGTAGTTTCACTATGATCATTCATTTGCTCGATCCTGAGTCTGTGTTGACAAAGGTTTTACATTTTCTTCATGTAGCTAAAATTATTAATGACATCTCATTCGAGCATGTGTTCAGAACAAAACCACCTGGAGAGGAAGTGAAACCAGCCTGTGTTCTCCGGTGCTTTCCCTCTTTCCTTCAGAGCGATCCTGCCTCAGGATGAGCCACAGCGGTTTGTTTAATTTGACAGTGGAAGCAAGAGGAAGCTGTGTCGTCCACGCCAAGGGCCAACGAGTGTGTGAAGAATGAATCTGCACACACACTTTGGAAATGAGGAGGATGCTGCAGGAAGTGGAGACGCCTGACTGAACGTGTAACTGAGGTCTACTGGAGCAAAGCTGGAAGCAGCAGGTGATTCCAGGCTCCGCCCACAGAGAGAGGAGGCGGGGCCAAGAGCTCGCTGCCATGAAGGGCTTTTCTATCCCTCTGGTTTAAAACACAGGAAACACGCAAACACGTTTTTCCATTGGCTGAAGAGGGAAAAGCTGCTGTGTCACTAAAAACAACAGGAAACAGACTTTAATACATGAAGCTAATAGAAATGTGATGTTTCCATCAGGCTCTTTTCATGACGTCATCTCTGTCCTTTTCTTCTGTAACGGTTTGATGCCCAAGAGCCCAGAGGTGAGTGAGAGGCAGCTTCTCCTCCTCCGCTGAGCGTCTTCAGGGTTTTCCTCTCCGGCGCAGTAAAACCCCTCTGTGCCGAACACAGGAGGCCTGGGAAGCCCCACATCTGGCTGGCAGGACATAAACCAACATGTGACCACACCCACATGGAAACCTTCATCTGACTGTAAACGAGAGTGAGAAAACGGTGCAACACGTGAAACGAAAGTGAAAGATGAACACACACACACACACACACACACACATACACACATATATGGAACTTCCTCCTGAATCCTGGAGCGTATAAAAAGCGGAGCGAGGTCACACCCTGCACCGCCGGAGGAACCTCCACAGGTACGTGAACACACACTGCTTTTCTCTAACTCATCTTTTACTGTAAATCTTTTCAACACTGTGTGTGTGTGTGTGTGTATACGATGTTAGTTGCTCTGGAACCTTCAGGTATATGTTGACGTGTCTGTCTCAGCTTCCTGGATGATGATTCTTTGTTTGGCGCCTAAACCAAGCCGATGAAGTTTTTCATCACAGAGAGACGTTTTCATTCTCTCACAACCTGAATTATTAGTTTGACCAGATGCTATGTGAAATAATGGGACAGTTTTAATAACGTCAGGGCTCCCCATCAGAACTATAAATATCTGCACAGTGGAGTAAGGAGTAAACTTTCTCTCGTAGTAAAAACAGTCTGGACCATCGTGACTTTAGAAACAATGAGAGCACCTGGATTTATTTCTCTGTTAGAAGAAGAGTCCACAGGCTGGACTCGGACACGGCGCTGCTTTGAGCTCACCGAGACAATACTGAGGTTCAGCAGAATCAGGTCATGGTGTTTTCCACCGGGGGAAATATACCTTAACCCTTTATAGGCCGCTCATTGAAATACTTTGAAATTCAAACAGTCAAACTTTGAGACAAAACTTTATTTCTGTTGTCAAATTTTTCACTTTGGTCAATTGTGGTGAAATTACCAAAAATAGTCACTTGCCCGATAAAGGGTTAAACTATTTTAACATGTTTAAGCCGAGAGTCATTAGGATAGATTCTCTGGGGACGGTCGTCTACACCAAACGCTGTGTTCATCCATTTTGTAGAGATTTTTCTCGAGACAAGTGAACGTGTGGAGCTGCTGCTGCTGCCAGAACAAAACTACACTTCTACTAGTTCATTTATCAGATTTGTATCCAAAGATTCATGTTGTCAGAAACACGTTTCCTGGAAATGCCTCCAGTAGTTGTTGAGACATTTCTCCAGAAGGATCCAACCCGGAGAATCTGTTTCAAAAACATGCAGAGAAAGGTTGAAGCAGACTCAGCTCATACCTCGTCCCAATATGACGTCATCCGGCAAGTGCGGCCTTGGCCAATCAGATACACAGAAACGTCCCCCTCTGTGCAGCATTAGATGAGCCTTCAGACCCTCAGGCTGGACCTGGGTCATGTTTCCTGTCTGAGGACGGACACACTGCTGCTCGTGATGCTACGCTAGGCTAAACACACTCAGAATTTAAAATGAACCTTCAACCTGGTGTTGAACAATTTGTTACTTTTCTGATTTCGCTCCTGTGTTTTTGTTTTCATGATGTTTGTTTCTTCAAACTGAATCTTTATACTAACCTCTCTCTTACAGTGACACTCACACCAGCATGTCGTACCAGTGGGCTGAAGATGACTTTGATTTGCCCCCTGGGGTCGAGCGCCTGGGCGCCTCGGCACCAGTTAACGGTCGCAAGTACATCATGTACCATGGTACCACCAGTAGGAATGCTCTGTCCATCATGCGCACAGGTTTTCAGCAGTCTGAAGACGGGATGCTGGGCCGCGGCGTCTACCTCAGCAGAGACCTGAACAAAGCCAGCCGCTATCCCATCGATCACCCTGAGTCTGACAAGGTCGTCGTTAAGGTCAAGGTCAACGTGGGGAGAGTGATCGCCATCAATTATCAAGGTCATCCACGTCAGAAGACCTGGCATGACTCCAGATATGGTCCGGTGTATGACACCGCCTGGGTGCCAGCCAACTGTGGGATGGTGAAGAGCGGCCTGGAGGAGGATTGTGTCTGGGATCCTGATCGAATCACAGCTGTTAAACTCATCCACCCAAAACCAGCTCCGAACCCCAGTGGGTATGGTGCGTGGGGCTACAAGTGAGCTCTGCCAGTCTCACCAATTCATTTTGTATGTTCAAATGTATTTTCATATATTTGGATAAATGACATCATGTTTTGTTACTGTGTCATTGCAACCTTCAAAATAAAAGGCTCTTCATAAGTCTGCGTCGTTTGTCTGGTTATGTTGAGTTTAGTTTGAGATATTCACCTTTGAAATGACAGATTTGACCTGGAAGACGTGCAGGTATCTTTCCAACACTCACACCTGAGCACACCTGAGACAGGGACTTTCATCTGTCCTCATTTCTGTGTGTCATACATGTGACGTCCATAAATGGAGGAAACCCTTTGTTTTCAATTTCAGCTCATTATGAAAAATAACAACACTAAACACATATTTTTATATGAATCATCAGTTATTGTCATTTCTGCAATCATCCCACATTGTAGCGGACCCAGCCAAACGAGCCAGCTTACTGGTCTTTCAAAAGCATTTATTTCACCTTTCCTTTTTCTTCTGAAACACCGTAAGAGCTATGGGGAGGTAAACATAACACAAAATAAATAACAAACATAAATAAGCTCTTACACACTATACTCCTGAAATAAACCGTGCTACAATTAGCCTTAACGATGCTAACATTAGCAAATACACGTATGTCAAAACGATCATAAAACAAATTAAATGATAAATTACCTTGTTCCCAATTTTGGCCAGGCGCTAATAACCGTATAACTCCTCATAAAAATGGACAACAAAACCATAAATTCCGTTTTTCCTTTTCCATATCAAGTTGTGAGAAACATGGACCGATCTCCTTCATGTAAAGGCAGAGTTATGCCTGCGCAGTGCCACCGGAAAAGCGCCAAAATAAAAGTTCAGAACATTAAAACATCTTCAAAATAAAAGCATAGAGGGAACAGTTAATTGAAAACTAAGAAAACAAAGGCTTACCATAAAAAACTGAATAATTGATGAACAGAGTCATTTACACACATTGGTCCCATGACGTGAACACTGAGGTGTGTAATACATGATCTCATGTCCAGGTGGCGCAGTTGCTCCGTGTTTCACACTGCTGCCTCACAACAAGTCGAGTTGATCCACAGGTGTGAATGAGAGCCACTCAAACAATGTCATGTTCGAGCATCATGTCTGGTTTCATCTGTGATACAGGACAAACAACAGCTGCGATTCAAGAAGCTGTCACCATCACATGTCTGACATTTGTCAAAGTGATTGAACGAATAAAAACAGTTGATGACTTTTCTGTCGACTGAACTGTTGCAGCACTGAAACAGGTGCAGGTGGTTTGGCAGGAAGGAGCCAAACGTGATGTGACTGACGATGTTTCTCCAACAGATGCACTGAGCATGAAGCATGCAGCATGAGGCAGAGGAGCAGAGAAGAAGAACTGATGGATCCTCTCGATGTCACTGAGCTTCTGTCTGTAACTGTGAGTGTCTGTCACATGTTGGTGGTTTCACAAGTCACGACCCTGAACTGGTCTGACAGAGCTCATGTGAGGAAGACTGAATGACTTCTGCACTGATGTAAGATCTGTGGTTAACTGTCTCAAACATTTGAAAATGTGACTTTGAATTTCTAAGACCTGGTTCAGTTCAAACGGTGTCAGGTGATTTTACAGTGAGTTCGAGACCTTTAAGACTCAAAACGTGTTGAAAAGAAGCAGCTGGAGTCAGTTCAAGGCCACAAGAACAAACCACAGCCTGGAGGGTTTGATCATCTGTGAGTCTCTCACTTCAGACCAGGAAAAACCTTCAGCCTTTTCAACTGAAGAACATGGAGCAGAGAAAACATGGAGCAACTTCCTGGTTCTGTCAAAACAGGTATGACCTGAGTCACATGACCTCTTCACCGCGAGACCAGGAAGAGGTCACACATTCACACAGCGAGGGTCGAAGGAGGACGGAGAGAAGAAGAACAGAGAGAGAGAGAGGGCAAAGAGAGGAAGAGAGAGAAACCGTCTATTTTTAGACGTTCGTTCAAACACATTTGAGGCACTTCACTGAAACATGCATGAAATGAGACTAATCTGGTGGAAAGTGTTTGAGGAGGCGAACAGTGACGGAGCTTCATGGAGCTGCTGGAGCGTGTGTGTGTGTGTGTGTGTGTTTGCTCCAACATATGACGTATGGAGAAGTAATCATTGTCTCAGGAGGAGGCACGATGTGTTTATGGTCATATTTCATTTCTGCCCTCAGTCGGACTCGACACAGCTGAGACAGAGCGACTGCACAGACAAACAGCAGAGGTCATTTATCATCTATCATGTTGAGTTGAGTTTGAGATTTTCACCTGTGATTGTGGAGCGATGAGCAACATGTTTGCATGTGTGTGGGGAAGAAACGTAGAAAGACAGTTTATCACATTGAATCAATCATCAGTGATCAGAGATGCAGATTCATTTGGACCTGAATAGAAACTGAATTTGTTTTTGTAGTGTTTTATTTTGCATTTTAAATATTTGCCTTCTGTCAATCTGTGTGTGTGTGTGTGTGAGGAAGACATGTAGAAAGATCCCATTGAATCATTATTATATCAAACTGGAAAAGACACATGTTGATTTTATAGTGATTTATTATATTATTCTTATTTTGCACTCTTTGTTGTTTTATGTCATGTTGTGACCTCATCGTTTGATCTGTTGTTTCGTTTCAACTGTCTGTCTGTCTGTCTGTCTGTGTTAACCTGTCTGTCTGTCTGTCTGTCTGTCTGTCTGTCTGCCTGTCTCTATTCTCTTCTCTATTCCAGTTTCCATTTGCTGTGCAATATTTCACTGTGTCGTAGTCAAGTGCAATGTTTCATATTTGATATCTTTGTGTATCTGTAAATAATCTCGTGTATATTTGTTAAATTTGTAAATACTTTTTTAGCTTGTTTATATTTTTCATTGTGTTCTATTTAACTGTCCTGTTGTCTTTGCTGCTGTTACATGCAAATGTCCCCACTGAGGGAGCAGTACAGCTTTATCTTATCTTATCTTATCTTATCTTATCTTATCTGTTTTGCAGCTGCAGGTTGTGAATGTGAATCTGACCTGTTCACCTTCTGTGAATCTGTCTCTCATCCTGAGTTCAGTTCAGGAGAAGCTGCAGAATCAATGACAACAGAAATGTTTCCTCCTCCTCTGGATCTCTCTCCTCATTTGCAGCCTGTGCCAGCTCCCCCCCCTTCACTCCCCCCTCCCCTTCCTCCTCCTCCTCCTCCTCCTCCTCCTCCTCCTCCCCGCCGCCAGCAGCCCCTCTCAGGCGGCGCAGCGGAGCCTTCATACCCCGCTGTCGGCGTTTAGCGGCCGGAGCTCGGAGGCTGACCCTGCGGGAGGAGAACGATGTGTGGCCGCCGGCTGGCCCGCCGCTCCCGCTCCGCCGCGCTGCTGTCCGCCGCCGCGGCCGTGCTGCTGCTCCAGACGCTGCTCGTGTGGAACTTCAGCAGCCTGGACGCGGCCGCCGGGGACGGAGGAGCCCGCGGCCGCCAGAGGAGAGAGGACCGGGGCGGGGGGCTGCACGGAGCCGCCGGGCTGCAGAGGAGGAGCCAGCCGCCGCCGGGGCTCGGGAAGGCGGCCGTCAGACACAAGCTGCAGCCGGTAGGTGTGGAGCTTTTCACAGCTGGAGCCGGACTCCATAGAGAAACCGGCCGATTTAAGGTCGATCCACGGCCGCTTCGTCTGCCTCAACAGAGCCGTGTGATGTTTCAGCGTGAACAAAGGAAAGATCCGTGCTGGCTCCAGGAGAGGCCGGTTACTGATGATGTTCAGGCCGAATGAGAGCAGGAAGCCGGTTTGACCCGAGAGCAGCTTCAGGCTGTGTCCTCCTCAGCCTGGCGGGCTGGTCTCCGTGAGCAGGCAGAACGGCTCGGTTTGTGAACGGAGTCTGGTGAAGACTAGACCTGAGCACACAGCTCACACAACAAGTAGCTTCTGTCAGCAGAGTCTCAGGTTTCATTCAAAGCCTTTTAAAGCAGCTGGATTTAGGTTGAGATGAAAAACTTCCTGTTTCCTGTCACAGACTCTGTTCAGCTCATCCTCATGTTCACCTGTGTTAGTGTGTCCAGGTGTGTGTGTGTCAGTGTGACGTCACTGCTCAGAACGCGTGTGAGCCTGAGGAGAGTCCACATGATGGTGTGTGTGTGTGGTTCTTTACCTGGTGGGATCCAGGTGTTCTCTCATGTTGTCAGAACATGAATGTACTGTATGTGCCACTCAGTGTGTGTGTGTGTGTGTGTGTGTGTGAGAGAGAGAGAGAGAGAGAGAGAGAGACGTGGGCTGTGTCCTTTTTTTTTACGTCCTTTCATTACAGTTAACCGGATACCCTGTGATCTTCCCTCTCTCTCTCTCTCTGTGTGTGTGTGTGTGTGTGTGTGTGTGTGTGTGTGTGTGTGTGTGTGTCAGAGCCATCATATGTCCTGACAGTTATTGGCTTTAAACCAGTGCAGATACATGCCAGCACTTTTCTTTACAGAGAGGGAGTTCGGGAGATGAAGAGAGATGAAAGAGGAGGGAAAAGGAAACGAAAACGGTCGATGTCATTAGATCAGAGAATGAATTCACTTCAGTGTGC
>JBBMOC010000154.1:345702-353202 GCA_037975185.1 Centropyge bicolor | reverse complement strand
AATTAAACAAGCAGTTTGTAGTTTTATTTTTGGAATGGCTGAGTAATGATTTACTTGTACTTGTGCTCTCAGAAGCGTCCTGGGCCATTTGAGGTTTAATTTATATTATTATAGGTTGCTTTGATGATACACTAGTCATTATATCTCCAGGCTGAGGCGGGGCGGGAGCAGCAGGGACAGAGGGGCTGCTGGGAGCTGACGTCTGAATTTGACTGACAGCCGTCTCCTACACAGAATAAGAGGGTTGTTGGAACAAAGTTTTGATGTTTGCTGCGTTCGTGCGTTCGTAGCTGCGCACGACATCGCTGCCCCCTGACTGAGCCGCCCGATGACATTCACTCTACTCCAGCTCCAATCCCAGCATGCCCCACAGCCGGGGAGGTCACTAATTAGGCCGCGCAGGCCTCAGCCCGCGCCAACTTTAGACTGAGTGTGGTGATGGAGAAGCTTTAGGCTGTCACAGGGTTTGTATATACAGGAGGCAGATTTAGCTCGGCCGGCCACAGGCGGGATATTTCCAGGAAAGAGGAAAGTGAAGATCAGAGCGAGGAGCAGGGAGAACAGTGACTGTGATGTTCTCACAACCCGCCTTTAGACCAGGACACATAAATCCATCTTACAGTATCTCTCTTCACATTTGATCACACACTCACTGATGTGTGGAAAAGTGCTGAGTCGGTCTGGTTTATTTAAGCAGGGCTGCAGTGATTGGATCTGACTCATCTCATGATTCTTGTCTCAGTCACTTTAGTGTTTCGTCTATGAAATGATTCCCAGAGTCGTCTCATGTGTCAGTCAAAGCATCTTTAAAGTGAAATCATGTGAACCTGTTGATGAGCTGACGCCCTCGTCCCCTCTGTCCAGGTAAGGCTAATGTGAATGTGCAGTGGGATGAGGACCCCTCAGCCGCCGCCCAGCCGGCGCCTGTGCGGATCGCCTTCGTGCTGGTCGTCCACGGCCGAGCCTCGCGTCAGTTCCAGCGCCTCTTCAAAGCCATCTACCACACGTCGCACTACTACTACATCCATGTGGACCAGGTGAGAGCGCCAACCTCACTCTGTGTCAGAGAGATCATCCTCCGGCACCAGAAAACTGTTTGAATGAAACTGACGCTGGACTCTTCCGTTCAGACTTTGACTCATATAACAGACGTTGGGTTCGCTCCCTCGGAGCTCCTGTGTTCACTCAGTCCCTCGTGTTGTCTCTCCTCCTCAGAGATCCAACTACCTCCACAGAGAGGTCCTGTCTCTGGCCGGCCAGTATCCCAACGTGCGGGTGACTCCGTGGCGGATGTCCACCATCTGGGGCGGGGCCAGCCTGTTGACCATGTACCTCCGCAGCATGGAGGACCTGCTCAAAATGGCCGACTGGTCCTGGGACTTCTTCATCAACCTCAGCGCTGCAGACTACCCCATCAGGTGAGTGGACGTCTCATCATGTCAGGATGATGCTGTTAAAAACCAGATCTGGGACCACGTGTTTCCAGCTGAGCAGGTTGGTGGTTCGCTGGTTTTCATCCCTATAGAAGAGAGTAGGAGATGAAGCATCATGTAAACGTCCTGTCAGAGATCACATTGATCTGTTGAAGCACTGTGTCAGCTGGTGTGTGGCCCCGCCGGCCTGCAGACCCTGCTGGTCTGTTGAAGGTCTTATGGATCAGGTTCTGGACTCTGATCCATCGGTAGCTGTGAACCCTCCAGAGGCCGTCCTGCTGCTCTGGGATCTGATCCGTGCTGTGGAGGAGGAGCTGGGCTGCGATCAGCGTGGTGATTTACTCACTGCGGCTCCGGCACAGATTTACGAGATGTTTGGCTCACCAGAGTGTTGTTCGGTGGTGCGGAGATGTTGTGACACGGAGCAGGACGAGCTCCAGATGCTCGTGTCGTCAGCAGACAGCTGAGTGTTGTTGAGCTCAGCTGTTGGCCGGACGACACGTGAGCCGGCCGTGACCTCTGCGGCTCCGGATGATGCTGGTGCTGAAGTGTGCTGAGAGTCGGCTCCAGCAGCCGCTGACCTGCTGTTCACTCTGCTGTACTGGTGCCAGCAACCAGTGCTGCTGCGTTTCCACTGCTCCTCAAACCCAACGGAGTCATCAGTGCAACACAGTGCAGTTACCCAGAATGCAAGTGGACGTATTCACATGTCAAAGATATTCATGTAAAGAGAAAAGCAGCAAATCGTCACACTGGAAAACCTGAGTTGTCTCTGAAATGAAAGACACAGCTGATAATCACATTAAATGAATCATATTTTAAACCCTGATAATGTTGTTACATCCTTTAAACAAAGCCGCTGTTTAACCTAAACCAAATTATTTGGAAGTGAAACAAATCTCAAACTCAAACTCGGCACACACAGACACACACACACACACACACACACACACACACAGACACACACAGACACACACAGACACACACACACCCACACACACACACACACACACACACACACACGGACTCGTTCTCTTCTGTCCTCCCCTCGCAGCGACTGTCTGAACCCTTCCAGCTAAAATCCATAACACAGCCACAGCATGAGCACAACCGTCAATAGCTGTGACGTCATGAAGGCACATGGAGCGAGTCAATGGAACTGTGTGTGTGTGTGTGTGTGTGTGTGTGTGTGTGTGTGTGAAGGTCACATAAACTTTTTCAAATATGAAACAAAATGTCTGTTTGCTTCACATCAGACATCAACTCATTGTTTAGATATAGAACTGACAAAATTCAGACTCTTACCTAGAAGCAAATTTAGAGAGTTTAAAGGAATATTTAAATATTTGAATATTCCCAGGATGAGAACATTGATACCAGGCTCATGTCAGATGATGTTTCTGGTTCAGGCTGGAAACAGGTGAGTCGGTTCGCCGGTCTGAATAGAACCAGTCACCTGCTGTTGCCTCTGAAGACAGTGGATGATGTTTGACACGTGGAGGATTGACAGGGCTGATCTGAGTGCAGCTACTGTGACGACAACACTCAGAGTGTAGATTGAAGTGTGTGTTAATGAGCCAGTTCGGAGGCGCCGGCCGCTGGATTTTGAGCGAGTGTTTCCTCTGTTTGTGCTGAAGCCAGCTGCTGTCTGAGGCGAGAGGTGTCGGCCCTCACCTCGCCTGTCAGTGACACAGCACTGAAAACCTCCAGCTATGCTTTAAGTCTCCAGAGTCTAAAAGCAGCCAGGACAATTATAAAGATCATACTTTGAACAGCAGGATGAGAAGCATCTTGTGCGTGTGCGATGCCACGGCGGCTCCGTCAGATCTGAGCGTGTGCGGCTCACTGATGAACACAAACATGCCCACAGACACACACGTGCTCGTCTGCGGCTCGGCCTAACCACTGTAATCAGATGGAATGAAAGCGAGCCGTCTGCCTGCCCACCCGTCTTCTCATTAGGACGACACCGGGCCCGAGCCCTGCGCCCCCAGCTGGCACGGCGTGCAGGGCGTGGCGGCGTGGCGGCGTGGCGGCGTGCTGCAGCCGGAGCAGGAAGCTCAGTAAACTGCTCCAGCTGCAGACACTCACTCTGACTGCCACACATGGGAGATTGTTGTGCATTGTTTAAAGAAGGAGGCACATCAGTCAAATATTTAATTGCATCCTGCTACAACATGGGTCCATTAGTGGGAAGGAAACCCTTGAACAGGGTTCAAGACGTCGCAGAGCCGCGGGGAATGTGCATCGCGTGACGCTCTTTATGTGTTTGTCTTCGACTTGTGGCCAAACGAAGATGACGACACGTCCGGATGTTTTCAGAGGAATTTCAGAGAACAGAATGTTTCTGCGGTTTAGAACATGACCGGAAATGTGGATGAAATACTTACAATTAAATCGAGTTGAGTTTGTATTCGGTCAGAAAGAGAAGTGTTGGACAAACTGAAGGGGTTTGGATTCCTCCTGATGGGAACATGAATATCTGCCTGGATTCAACCGCGGTCCCTCCAACAGTCGTCCAGACATTTCACTAAGAAATGACAAACGTGAAACCTCATAGTGACACTGGAGGAGGAGTCTTTGGATTCATCCTCTGGGAACCATGAGTGTCTGTAGACGTTGACCTGATAGATCTTCCTATTGATGAGCACAGTGACAGATGAGTCTGATCAGAGTTCAGTGTGATGTCACAGATGATTGACAGCTGCCGTCTCCCTTCAGGACCAACGAACAGCTGGTGGCGTTCCTGTCCAAGTACCGCGGCATGAACTTCATCAAATCCCACGGCAGAGACAACGCACGGTAAGAGACAGTCTTCACCGGCTGTCGTCAGGTCCTGGGATCTGTAGTTCTGACAGTGTTGTAGTTCACTGGGTGAGTATCAGACCACCCTCAGTCAGATGGAGGCCGAATCTTCCAGAAAGGATAACAATCTTTTTTTTGCTTTTTGAGATTCACTGCAGATCTGAGAAGAAAGTGTTAGCTAGTTTCAAGCTAAAGTGTTAGATTTCTTGGATAGATAAAAGACTGAAGACGCCACAAATGACGTCACAAAGACGAATCAGTGGCTGGATTTCACTACATCTTCACGTGTGTGTGGAGCTGCAGTACAGTACGGTTCACAGTAACCAGCTGGATGTGTCCTCTCAGCTTCATCCGTAAGCAGGGTCTGGACCGGCTCTTCTACGAGTGCGACACCCACATGTGGCGTCTCGGGGACCGCAAGATCCCAGAGGGCATTGCAGTGGACGGAGGCTCCGACTGGTTCCTGGTCAACCGGGCCTTTGTGGACTACGTGGTCAACTCCCGGGACGAGCTGGTCAGCGGCATGAAGCGCTTCTACGCCTACACACTGCTGCCGGCGGAGGTAACACACACACACACACACACACACACACACACACACACACACACACACACACACACACACGTAACATCTGCTGTGTCCAGTAGAGGACGACACCATGAGAGAAACGAACACATCAAGATCCTTAACGAAAGAAATGATGATTAGATGAATTCGTTTTATTTCTTCAAACTTGACGTTTTGGTCTTTTAATGAGCTCAGAAGACAAATGTGACTGAACTGGTGTGTCTCTCTGTCCTCGCCTCCTGCTCCAGTCGTTTTTCCACACGGTGCTGGAGAACAGCGTCCACTGTCGGACCATGGTGGACAACAACCTGCGGCTCACCAACTGGAACCGCAAACTGGGCTGCAAGTGCCAGTACAAGCACATCGTGGACTGGTGCGGCTGCTCCCCCAACGACTTCAAGCCGGCGGACCTGCCGCGCTTCCAGGTGAATGAAATCCACCGTCTGAGCCCGGAGGCGGCTCGGCCCTCGAAGCCGTGGTCGAACCCGGTTTCATCGATTCACAACCGTCTGTATGATTATTTCTTTCAAGAATAAGAAACCTGTGTTTGACGTCTCGACTCTCGACTGTGACAGATCTGGTTTCAGCTGCTCAGTCACAAAGCTTTCTGTAGGTGATTCTGCTTTGAATCAGACCTGATCATGTTTGAGTCCTGCAGGCGAGCCGCAGGGCGGCAGCCACCGTGTCCGGAGCCGTGGGCTTCCAGTCCGTCCACCCTGCCCTTCCTCCTCAGGGGCCCAGAATAGCTTTGCATTCACAAATTAGCGGTGCTGCTTTTCCTCCCAGCAGGCGGTCCCTGGATCTGAAGACCGTCTGTGGTCGAGCTACTGATGGTTTCTATAAGAAGAGCTGATCCTGGAAACAGCTGTACGCTCGAGGCGGATGGTATTTTGAGAGCTTTGTAGCTGGCTGCCGCTGAGGCTTGAAGGTTGTCATTATCATAATGCCGGGGTTTGCCAGCTCGAGCGGCCGCGCGGAGGCTCGACTGTCAGGGTCAGGAACACATGTACAGTATGTACAGCACAGCTCACACTTCATCATTTAACTGGTGAGATCAGGGAGCGCCGACAAACTGGAGACCTGATTTCACCATTGAAGAAAAAAGTTAAGATCAGCAACAAGTTAAGTAATAAATCCATAAATTTACTGAGCAAAAGTATCAAAGATTTCCTGGTTTCAGGTCGTCACATGTAAGAATTTGTGGCCTCTCTCTGTTTTGTGTCATCGTACACAAACAGGGCAGAGCACTAGCATTGATTAGCAATTAAACGATCAGTTAGCCCATCAACAGAAAATGAATCCGTTTTGATAATTGATTTGTTGTTTTAAGCCATTTTTTAACCATTGAATGATTCAATGGTTCCAGCTGCTCAAATGTAAATATTGACTGGTTTTCTTTCTATAACATCAAAGTTGTCAACAGTTGTCACTGTTAGCCTTTAAAAACACATCATCAAAGTCTGTCTCATTCTGTCTCATACTGTGAATTTGGGTTTTAGACTGTGGGTCAGACAGAACCAGTTCAACAACCCTCCGATCTGTGAAATCTTTTGATCGAAAGAACTAAATCGTGATGAATTGATATTGTGGACAATGATTAGCTGAAACGACCCAGAGGAGGAATTAAAACAGCAGCATGTTCACAGGTTCTCGTCTGTTCGTTGGCTCCGACAGAAGAGCAGCTGCTGGCACTCGGCCGGCTTCCTTCAGGGAGAGCAGAGAAACGTACAGAACACACAGTGACCTTTCTTTAATTTCCCTCTGATCCCATGATGAAGGAGCCTGTAACCAGTGGTTTCCCCTGTTGTCTTTAGCTGTGGAAGGACTGCGACCGTGAGCTCACACACTGGGCAGTCCTTGTGGTTTCCATCCTGCTGGGCTCTCCTGGCTGTGAGGTCACACCCTCCTGGTGACATCACAAACCACGCCCTTCACACGGAGTCACACGGACAAACGCTTCTCAGATCTGTTCCTTCTTCTTCCACAGTTTTGAGATGAAGATGGTGAATCATTAACATAAAGTCACATCATTAATACACAAGAGCACTGTCCCCCCCCCCCCCCCCCCACAGTGTTCACTCTGACAGAACAGTTTCATTATGTGAACTTATGGACAATGAGTGGATTGAAGCTGAAGCTGGTTTCTCACTCTTTGGACAGTTAATCTTCTTCTTGATTCTAGTATCTTTTTTTTTTGTAAGTTATAAACTTCTTTGTCCTTCTTTTACCTCGTTTTTTCTGTCTTTGAGAGTTGGTCTTAATCATCCTTGTCTCTGACCACAGCAAGCGTCCAGACCGACCTTCTTTGCCCGGAAGTTTGAGGCCAGTGTCAGTCAGGAGATCATCAACCAGCTGGACTCCTTCCTGTTTGGCAGCTACGCCTCGGGCACGGCCGGCCTGCTGGCCTACTGGGAGAACATCTACGAGCAGGAGACGGACGGCCCCGCCGGCCTATCAGACTCCTCGCTCAGCCACTACCACGCCTTCGCCCGTATGGGACTGTCCCGGGCGGCCGGCTCGCTGCAGGGCCGTCCCCACGACAACAGCTGCAGGTATGGAGGATCTGTGCCTGGATGCAGTCACACACAGGCAGCGCTGCTCGTTTAGCTCAGATTGTTATGTTTGTTTTAAAAGCTGTCAATCAAATGCTGGTGTAGACAAAACAACTAGACCGAAACTGCCTGAAAAGAGGGT
>JBBMOC010000154.1:254139-306055 GCA_037975185.1 Centropyge bicolor | reverse complement strand
GGGTGGAGCTGGAAGCCATGTCGTTCACTGGTCAGACACAAGTCGTTAATGGAGTGGGGGGCTTTATGAGCCCCGTCAAAGTCGTTGGCTGAGAGCTGGTGTTGGAGTAGGTCATGTCATTGCATTGTCTTTTTAAACTGATGCACCAATAGGGACAAAATTAAATTTAAAAAGGCTGATGAGAAAAAAATATTTTCCAAAATGCTTCTCCTGTTGAACTGATGGGACAGAAGAGAATGGACTGATGGAGAACTACATACCTTAAAGCCATAGAGGCAAATGACACAGTTTCCATGAGGAATATTGCTTTCAGTCAGGATTTCTTTAGCTTTCTGGAGGATAAAAACAGCAGGAGATCAGTTAGAAATATACCCTTGAGCAACACTCCTGCTGACCATGACCTTAATGTATTAATAACAGATAATCATCCACTGAAATCACGATACTCTTAAATGATGTGTCAAAGAAAACTCTTTATATAGTGACCTCAATGAGCTGATACAACACAGGTGAACCCAGACAGGACTGAGCCTCCAACTGAAGACACTTTTGGACACTAAGAGAGAGGGGTTGCACATGATTATAGGATTTTACACTCAGTATTAGCTGAAAGTGGTGATACTGGTCAGTGAGTCTACTCAGTCCTCAGCTTCAGTTCCTTACCTGCTGAGCTTGTCGTCAGAAAGCCCCCGTGGGTTATGAATGGAGATGGCTGGAGAAGACGAGGGATACTAAGCATAAAAAACAGGCAAGAGTCAAACATTCTTCATGTCATTAGGATTTCTTCATTAAGTGAGCTGAGAGTCATAGGACAAGTCTGGTGATATTTTTCTGTCGACTTGTTTTACAGGATTTGTTAACAACAGTAAAAAAGTAAAAGTTACCAGCTTTGTCCTTTACAAAGCACTGCAGATATATTATTACTGAGTTATGGAGAAAAAAAGTGTTGGCATCACTGCATCAATAAATGACAACTTAAGAGTGACACATCTCCTGTTCATTTTGCAGCATCTAATCTTAGATACAGACAGAGACTGAGATACTGTCGCCTCAATCAAGGACCAAGATAAGACACTGGAGAGGCTACCTGCTGATCAAGGGTCAAAGTCAGGGTGAGTCGGACAAACTGGGAGACAGAGTCCTCGGCTGTGGACGGGTACAGGACCAGGCTCACCTCCCAGTCCCTGGAGGACACAACACACCAGCAGCTTTAGCAACAGTCGTTATAAGCCAGACGAGAAAAGCCATGTGTCATCAGATACCAACAAGGCTGATGCAACAGAACAGCATCACACAGAATCAGGCTCAACAAGATGTGAACTGAATGTTTCCTCGCTCCTGTGCCAAACATTAGATTACGGCAAAGGTTTTAGGATATTTACTTGAAATGATTGGTGTATATGAATCTGATTGGCACCGTCCCTTCTTACAGTGAAAGATTATTTAACTGAGAGCAGTGTGCAGCTCTCCCCAGGAGATAACAGAGCTTTGGTTAACTTTTTAATGTGAGCTAATAACAGTCCGTCCTCCAGCGCTGCTCATAATGACAGTACTGAAGACACTTTTCTGTATCATTTGAATTCATCTGACAGCTGTTCGTTTGCAGAGAGAAGCAGAGAAGAGCTGGCTGTGAGCTGCAGAAAGCTCGTGGGATGGTGTTACACCAAATTCTCTGACCCATCAGATTCTGTGACATGACTCAGAATTTCAGCTATATTGCCACTGCGAATGTTTTCACCATCATCACATACTGGCATTCGGCATTACAAAAAAAGTATTTAAAACAGGGTCATAAATGTCAATTTCAGTGCACTGAAAACTGTAATTCTATGACACTACAGGATCAACTGGGTCAATGAAAAAGACAAAACTGTTGATCAGATATTGACAGGTGGCTTGTTCATGCTCTACAGACACCAGTGGAGGAAGCGAAAGTAGGAGCTCCACAGTGTAGAAATATTCTGTTACAAGTAAAAGTACACTATTCAAAATTTTACTTGAACAAAACTGCAGAGGTATTAACATCAAAATATACTTAGAATACAAAAAATAAAAGTACTCATTCGTTAAATCATATTATTTGGATACAATTATTGATGCATTCATGTGTTCATCACTTTAATGTTGCAGCTGGTAAAGGTGGATGAATAAAGTCTCAATCTTCACCAATAACAGTACAGCACTTTATTTCTTATTCTATTGTTAGTTATTATTTGTTGATTATGTTTTAGATTATGAATGTGAATCTACGAATGAACTAGGAACTAAAGATATTAAATTAATGTAGTGAAATAGAAAGTACCATACTTTTCTCTGAATTGCTGTGGAATAGAAGTATAAAGGAGCAGAAAATTGAAATACTCAAATGCAGCACCAATACTTCAAACCACACTTGAGTCACTGGATGTGTTTAACTGTGCAGCTGTGTGTTTGGGTTTAAGTGAAGTTTAAAATCTGACGCATCTTTAAAGATCAAACATTGATTTAGTGTCTTCATTACAGAGTTTTTTCTCCTGTGTTGAATCCTGACATCAGTGCTGAATAAACAGAAGTCAAAGCAAAGCTAATGAAGTTGTGTTGTCTCACCCGTCTTCTCTCCTGTTCACCAGCAGCTCATCCAGATAGATCGACTGCAGAACCTCGATTTCAGACAAAACACTGCACAGAAAAACATCCAGTCGTTAGCATGAACAGCCAGCTAACGTTCATACAAATTAGGCTAACGTTAGCCAGCTAGCTGCTAATCAACGTTAGCTACACCCGTCCTGCTACATTTCATCAGCTTTGACTCAGATCGCTGTGACGCTCACTCACTAATTTAGCTGTACATCAAATAAACTGGGTGTCATTAAATGTATTTGATGTTTAAAAGTGAAATTCAGACTCGCTGTCAACAAACTCACTCGGACTCCGCTGCCATGATGTTTCTGTGTCGCCACCGCTGAGAACTGAGGACGATCAGACCTTTCAAAACAAGAGTCCGGACAGGAAGTACCGACACGCCGAAAATCTCAGAAACACACTTCAAACCACAAAACCATCAAATAGCCGATCTATATTTCTGCCGAATGTGAAAAATTTAATTTGAATGTTTTTAGCGGAAGCGACTGCATGTTATTCCGTCTAACTTGATGGTTGAGAAAATAACGATGAGTGTTTAATGCCCCCGTGTGGTCACAGTGCGCAACTGCACCTATGTTTTGGGAGCGTTATTTTAACTTAATCATTGTTTTATTATATTTATGATTTTTTTTATGGTTGCAGTCTGGAGCATTTATCAAGATGAATTTGTTCTTATCATTTCTTTCGTGACCAATGAAACGAAACAACATAGTTCTAGTGACAAACACAACGAACTCTTGATGTAAGTAGTAACGCGATAGAAAATATCTGGCAAATGTGATCATGATCATTAATATACACACAGTAAAGTGATCATGTCTGTTTATCGATGCCGATAAGTTATTATTAAAAACATTAGAAATATTGATGCAACAATTATAAATAATAAAACTCATAGCAAATGCAACACTTGTGCGCGTTTTTACCTGTAGGGGGCAACGTTGAGCCTCTTGACGTACAGTTTGCCGAAAAGTGATTCGAAGAAGAGGAAGGAGAAGAAGAAGGAGAAGAAGAAGAAAACCCGCGACAGCAACATGTCATGTTATTTCAAATTCGTAACAAAAAGGTTTTATTGATGTGATGAATTCTTGTTTTTACACATTAACAAATCACACGTGAGTCATAATGAGTGTTTGCACGGAGACGTTATAACGCGACAAAACAATCCGAAGTTTAAATGTTTGACTCATGAGCTAGTTTCGCTGTTTGAGAGGAAAGTCTGAAGAAAATGGAGGAAACTGTGATGGAATCAGAATCAGCCGAACTTTCTGGATCAGCAGCTCAACTCTCGGTGGCTGATTGTTGGGAAACTGTCGCCGCAGCTCTGGTGAGTAAAGTCCTGCATCTTCATTCACAACTGCTATCTATTAGTGTTCTCTGAGAAGCTGCCATCAGTGCTGCAGTCAGGACCCGGAGACCTGAACACAAGAGTCCAAGAACCAGGACAGTTTACTGTGATTCACATGCAGGTCTGGAGTGCAGGTCCTGTCATCTCCAGGTTCCAGGGGATCTGGCCCCGGGGTCCTGGGGCAGTACCCATGGACCCCCTTTGACCAAGATTAAGGGAAAAAATCAGTTTGTGAAATAGCAAAACCAGGTCTGGATAGGAGACAGGACAGGACAGAGCGGATCATTGACCCTGGTCTGTTTTCTAGACGTCTCCCGAGTGTTCGGTGACGGAGCAGAGCCTCTCGGACTCGCTGGCCCTGCTGTGCGCTCAGGGTCTGGGCAGGCTGCTGGGCGGCTGGCTGCTGGAGACTCTGCAGATGCGTCTGTCCTCTTCAGTGGTTCCTGAGTTCTGGTCGGGACTCAAAGAGCCGGAGAACGAGCTGGAGGAGAGAGGCCGGGCCTGGGTTCTTCTCACCGCCTTCCGGACTCTCTTATGCAGACTGGAACCTTTTCTGGGCACGTAGAAGAAAATATGAGTGGATAAGTTCTGATTACTGTTTTGTCGTTCTGTATATCAGAAACAACGACATTCTCTCTTCCTCTCAGGTGGTTTGGAGAGGCTGGGCACGTGGCAGGACGAGGGCCACGGGAGTCTCTGTGGCCCGGGGCCCAGGGGCCTCCAGGAGCGGGCCTTCACCATCATCAGGGCCCTCCTCCTCTTCTCCCCCTCCCCTGTTCTCCAGGAGCGAGTGCTGGAGTTTTACAGCAGGACCTTCTCCGTCTACATGACCCAGGAGGGGGAGGCTGAGGACGGGGCCGAGGTTCCNCATCCAGGTCAGATTCAGTCACAACAGGTTTGAACAGAGCAAATCAAAAGTGAACTGAGCTCTAACTAACCTGTCTGTGTTGCACCATCTGTTCTCAGGGGTTCACACATCTGACATCCTCACGGTTTACATCTCGGCCATCAAGGCCCTCAGAGAGCTGGACCCTTCCATGGTCATCCTGCAGGTCGCCTGCCAACCAATCCGCAAGTACCTCAGGTGAGTGATGCTCATACAGGTCTCCCCCCCCCCCCCCGACCTTTGTAACAAAGCTTTTATACACAGCACTCAAACATACAGAGAGCATTTAACAGCATCAACACCCATGAAAAATAAAATAAACTATTTGAACCAAAAGAGCCGATGGAAATTGATGGTTACTGTAGTTGAGTTCTGTTAAAGCCTGTGTGCTGTGTTTCAGGACTCGGGAGGACACCGTGAGGCAGATCGTAGCCGGTCTGACCGGAGACGCCGAGGGCTGCACAGACCTGGCCTCCGAGCTGTCCAGGGGAGACCCGGTGACTCTGGAGATGCAGGACAGCGACGAAGAAGGCAACGACCCAGAAGACTGGACTCCGGACCCAACCGACGCCGTCCCCGGTCAGGAAACTGCAGACTTGGTTTCTCTCCTGCTTGTGTCCATCGCTCGCTGTCTGGGCTTGGATTTCACTGAGAGTCGAATGTTGTTTCTTTTTCAGATAAGATGGGCTCGAAGCGGCGCTCGTCAGACATCATCAGCCTGCTGGTCAGCATCTACGGCAGCAAGGACATCTTCATCGACGAATACAGAGCCGTGCTGGCTGACAGACTGCTGCACCAGCTCAACTACAACACTGCCAGGTACAAGAACACATGTGGCCTGACAGAGTCCCAGCAGGCATCACGGTCAGACACATCCAATCAGAGAGCTTCAGGTTCTGTCCGTGTGCTGCTGCCACTGTTCCTGTTCTGTGGGATGGAAGATTCCCAGAGTTCCAGAGTTGTGTGAGTGCAGAGCTGGTCATGTGACGGTTCAGCACGCTGTCCGGTCAGCTCGGGTCGAGCTGCCATGCTTGTTTGATTCTCAGCCTGTTACGAAGCAGCAGGTTGAACAGACAGGATCAGAATCCTGATTATAAGCTTCATGATGTGTTCAAGTTGGAAATGGGTGATTACAATAAGCGTGATGCCAGGAGCAGTGTAATGGCAGCTTTAGCTTTATGGAGCTTGTTAGAAAACTTTAGAAATTTCATCACTTCCCTTTCATTCATGATTTTCCAGCTTTTGTGAAGCAGTTAGTCTCTGATCACAGAGACAGGCTGTGTCCAAAGAGACGTCGTCGGATGGTCTTCATCACTTCTGTCCTGTGTTGTGTGTTTGCAGGGAGATTCGAAACGTGGAGCTGCTGAAGCTCAGGTTTGGGGAGTCTCACATGCATTACTGCGAGGTCATGCTGAAGGTAAACACGGACACAACAGTTTTCAACAAGGAGCCAGTAAAATCCTAAAGCAGTTTAAAAAAAAGTCTCTAAAAGAATCTTTAGTCACAGCTTCCTTTGCTCCGCCTCCTGTCCAGGACATGGCCGACTCTCGGAGGATCAACAGTAACATTCGTGAGGAGGAGTCGAGGCTGAGTGAGGAGGAGCAGCCGCCGCTGTCCCTGTCCTCCATCATCCTGTCCTCGGAGTTCTGGCCTCCGCTGAAGGAGGAGAAGCTGGAGCTGCCTCCGCTCGTCTGCCAGGCCATGGAGGCCTACACACACCGCTACGAGAAGCTCAAGGTGGGGGTCACCTGCTGCCTCACACCCCATCCCTGCTTGTCCTGTCTGGAGGAACTGGTCAGTCAAAGGTCGTCTTCATGGAGCCGTCTCTTCGGTCTTTGTCCTCTGTGTTTCAGGCCATGAGGACGCTGAGCTGGAAGCCTCACCTGGGCTCCGTCACTCTGGATGTGGAGCTGGAGGACCGGACCCTCAACAACCTCACCGTCTCCCCCATCCACGCCGCCATCATCCTGCACTTCCAGGAAAAAAGTACCATCTTTCATTTCCAACTGTTTCATGTGTTGGCTTGTTTTCCTCTGATTCCTACAGTGGAATTATAAAACAGTGAGATGTTGTGACTTAACGTTTTTGGAAAATGACGGGCTCCCTGCTCCTCGTCCATCAGGTTCCTGGACTCTGGAGGAGCTGAGCGTGAAGTTGGGCAGCCCGAAGGAGCTGGTGCACAGGAAGCTGGCCCTGTGGCAGCAGCACGGCGTGTTGAGGGAGGAGGCGGGGGGGCGCTACTACGTGGTGGAGACGGGCTCGTCCAAAGAGAAGATGGAGAGAGGCGTGATGCTGATCGACAGCGACGAGGAGCGAGACTCCAACACCACCACCCAGTCTGAGCAGAGGGAGGAGAAGCTGCAGGTGCCCAACACACACACACACACACACACACGCTCACACACTCTCACACACACACACCAGCACAGTGAACCAGACGAACAGTCACCACCTGACGAAGCGTCTTAACGCCCTGCTCTCTGCCCCTGCAGCTGTTCTGGGCCTACATCCAGGCCATGCTGACAAACCTGGACAGCATGACGCTGGACCGCATCCACTCCATGCTCCGGATGTTCGTCGCCACGGGACCCGTCGTCACAGAGATGGACGTCAACGAGCTGGAGGCCTTCCTGCAGAGGAAGGTCAGGGAGCATCAGCTGATGTTCTCTGCAGGCGTCTACAGACTCCCCAAGTCCAACTGATGAACGAGTGAGAGCAACAGCTCATGTGCCAAGCTGCATTCAAGTGCTGTGGGAAACAAAGTAAAATGGTGTTCTCCTCTGCGTTTGGGATGGAACACTAGAATGTCTGCTAACAGTAAAAGTTTTGCTTCGCAGACAGACTCTGTTTTTCAGATTAATTCTGACATCACTGACGAGTCAGTTCAGGTCAAACTGGAACTTCCTTTGATATGAGTACAGCATCATTTTGCGGAGGCTTTTCCTGTAAAGGGTTTGCTTTTCAAAATAAAAGGCCCTCCACCCTCTGACACACCGGTGCAGACTGTGTTTAAGCTGCAGATTAAGTTGTTGTGAAGTTTACTGGTGTTGAACACTGATGTATTATAATTATAAAAGATCTTGAATGTCCCGTGTGTGTTTGTCTGAACTGAATCAACCTGGAACAAACAACAGTTTTACTGACCTGCTCATTGTGAACTACACACTTCCTAACGTTCCAATATTACACCGTTAGTTTTGGTCTTTGTGGGTTTGGGGGCAGAAGAACTGGCCTGTGATACAAACAACAGTCTGGATTTATTGCTTTATTTGGATTTGGACACATTTGCTAGGCAACAGATTTACATTAAAAAAAAAACATCAGAGACTTGAACATTTTGGGTTCGTACTGCGTCGAGGTTACACACGCGGTAGTTTTGGATTACTGGCCTCATGTGAAGGCAAACAGACGCTGGACTGCACTCATCACACCTGTTCATGAGTCACGGTTACATTTTAGTAACGAATGCAACCAGTTCCCTTTCAGTGGTAAAAGACTTTTACTGTATTAAGACAAAACAATGAATGAAGACATTTGCATATAACTTTGGTTCGTTAGTGGGAAGTTAAAGGACCAGACCAGTGTTTTTGTGCGGCTCATTCACCACAAACACTTTATGTCTAACCGCCATATTTTCAAACCGATTGTGTTTTTGATTTGTGAATGTGTTTCATCAATCTTACAGGCAGCAGCTTCCATCTGTATCTCTACAATATTAACATCAACTTGAAGAGACTTTTCCCTTTTGCATTATGGTCTGTGATGGATTGTCTCAAGCCAGATGTTGTGTCTAAGCTAAAACTGGCTGCCTGATGGAAGATAACACACATTTCACCAAGCCGGCGCTGCGGTGCTCCACTCCACACGTTAGTGAACAGGAATAAATACACCAACGATTGTTGACAGAGGCTGGGCTACGATGAGAAGTCTGTCCAGTGGAGGGCGCCAAAGAAAACGTCATGTACTTCATCCGCTTGTAATTTCAAGACCATCCGCCAGATGAATTTGAAAATGTTGTGTTCAAGTGGAAAATGAAAGTTGATGTTCTCACTGAAGGTTGGAGGTGGCCTGGACGTCCACGTCTCACAGCTCTATGGGCTGAAACCTTTGTAAACTATGGTTGTCATTGTATGGACGTCACACTGGCTTCTTGGAAATTGTGACGTTGTTTTTCAGTTTTCCCGACAAAATGATTGAGAGAATAATCAGCAGATACATAGAATATTATCATTAGTTGCAGTATTATAACAAACACACTCTAAACACCTCAGAGACACTAGTTGGGCTAAAGGGTCACGAACAAATTCAAATCAAAGTGAATGTTCTAAATGTCACGGCCACCTGCTTGTTTCAGTGGAAAGTTTGACCTGATGTTGGCACGAAAAGATGAGGATTCATATTCAGGAGTCATGAGATGTTCTGTTCCTCTGAGTAGGCAGGAGCAGACATCTTGTCCGTCACTACAGCAGCTTTCAGTGTGGGACGTAGTAAATGGGCTGAAATTCAAAAACACCAGGATGATCCTTGGCCTCCTGCAACCTCCAGGCCTCAGTTACATTCACAACCAACAGTTACACACACTGAGCTGCTCTAACTTGGCGCAGTAAATACACAGTTTCAAACATTCATATGTGCAGTTTGAAACACACAACACTTATCTCCTAAGGCACGTTTTTCCCAATCTCGTCTGAACGCTTTTCCTGTGAGCGATGAGCAGTGAGCGGCCTCAGCAGCACTTCTTCCCTCTCTTCCTGCGGTCGCGGTCTCTCTGGGCATTGATGTTGACCGTGTCCTTCTCCCGCTCCCGTTCCCTCTCGGCTCTGTTCTGGCTCTGCTTCTTGGCCCGGAGCACCATGTGTGTGAAGGCCATGAACATCTGAACAAGGCAACGGAACAGTTACTGGAAAATGTTAGAGTTGCAGCAATCAGTTAATTAACAAAAGATTTGGACCACGTATTAATCATTGAGGTCATTTTTAAGAGTCAAAATTTCCCTAATTGTTACATCTGAAATGTGATTATGTGTTGTTTTTATTTTTTAGTCCTCCATAAATAAAACGTACTGCACAAAACAATCTGGATATGACAACATTTTGAAAATGTGGTGGGTATTTTCACCATTTTCTTTAGAGCAAACGGCAGAAAATATTCTGCAGAATAATCAGCAATAAGAATAATCAAATTTTAAAAAAGAAGACATGAATATACAAATGCAAACACACATCAGTAACAATAGCATCAGTAACATTAGCGTCAGTAGCATTAGTGTCAGAAGCATTAGCATCAGTAGCACTAGCATCAGTAACATTAGCGTCAGTAGCATTAGTGTCAGTAGCATTAGCATCAGTAACATTAGCATCAGTAGCATTAGCATCAGTAGCATTAGCATCAGTAGCACTAGCATCAGTAGCATTAGCATCAGTAGCATTAGCATCAGTAGCATTAGCGTCAGTAGCATTAGCATCAGTAGCATTAGCATCAGTAGCATTAGCATTAGCAGGGCGACAGAAGGACAGTCTAACCTCCAGTGAATTTGAATCAGTTACCTCTTCAACATTTATGTTCTCTTTGGCGCTGGTCTCGAACACCCGAACCCCCATCGACTCCCCAAAACGCACAGCATCCTGGGTATCCACCTGTTTCCTGGCAGGGTCGTCGTTTTTGTTTCCCACTGAGGCACCGAACAGGAAAAATGACTTGCTGTTACTCGTTTGACTTTTGGTTCCCGGGGCCTGAGAAAGTCCCTGCTCCTGAGGCAGCTCTCCAACCAGCTGCTCCACAGAGCGAAGAGACCGTCCCACCACAAAACGTCTGAACATGTAAGAACACTGCACTGGGCAGGTCACACCACGAGGAGTCTTTGAAACTCACCCAGGATCTTACAGACGTTGTCACAGTTCTGGGAGATTTCGTTCAACCACCTCTTCACATTTACAAACGACTCTGGATTCGTCACGTCGTAAACGATGATGACGCCGTGGGTGTTTCTGTAGTACCTGGACCAGGAGTGAGAGAAGGGAAACAGAGTGAACAGAGCCATACAGGGTCAGAGAAACACAAACATAAGAGGTGGTCTGGAGAAGATTACGTGGACGTGATGGTTCGGAATCTCTCCTGGCCCGCCGTGTCCCAGATCTGCAGCTTGACCCGCTCTCCGTCGATGTCCACTGTTCGGATCTTAAAGTCGACGCCGATGGTGGTGATGTAACTGCCTGCAGGAGACGGCAAACCGTTAGCCCAACGGACAAAATGTAGCTTTGTGGGATATTTAATCTAATCAATATGTTTGATGAAGATTTTCTGTAAATCTAATCAAAAGTTTGCACATTCTCTATTTGAGCCTGTAGAACGTTGCCTCCCTCTGGAAGCAGCCCCGACAGGTTCAGACAGCTCTGAGGACTACAGGACTTCACATGATAAAATGAATGGACTTCTGTCACCACTGACTGCTTCTCTGGCCTGGTGCTGAGTCATGTTCTGTGATTTGACTTGTAGCAAACTGGGTGAACTCACCAGAGAAGGAGTTGTCGGCGAAGCGGAGCAGGAGGCTGCTTTTCCCCACATCTGAGAGAGAAACACATCAGACGGACAAGATCAGCAAGCAGCTCACTTTGAGGAAGTGAAGGCGACCAATGAGGAACGAGCTGGTCGTGGTTCAGTTTCGTCTCAGAAAGACGAGACCCTCCCTTCCTGAGTGTCATGAAACACACATGAGGGGCAGGAAAACCAAAGGGAAGCAAAGCAAAGGTTGAACTTATAAATGAGGTTGAACTGTGTGAATGAAGACATTCAGAGAATCAGTGGCAGCTTGTCTGAGGGAGACCTGACAGACAGATGGTCGGAGTGTGTGTGAGCGTGTGCAGGTCAGGTCGTCAGGTCGTCCTCAGTGATGGGTCAAAGAGCATCAGAGGACCATCGCAGGACAAACATCACCATTAATCACAACAGTGTCATTTCTTCCACATTACTATGGAGTCCCAGAAGTGACATCATCACCGCCATCAGCTGGAGGTAAATGGACATATACAGAACCAGCCAGAGGTTTCCATGACAACAAGTTCATTCAGCAGACACGTTGACACGCAGCATGCAGGGACCAGAGGTCGAACCTCGGCCGCTCTAACCTTCCAAATGTTCTTTATTTTCATCATCTTCAAACGTGCAGATCAGCCCTGATCAGCCAAACTCTGGAGGAACACATGTGGAATCATCCAGTAAACAAAAGTGTCAACAAACAGAAAATGATTTATATTCTAGATTCTTCAAAGTGGCCACCGTCTGTCTCGATGACAGCTTTGCTCACTCTCGGCTTCATGAGCTCTGCTTCCCTTCACTCTGTGCTCAACTCCTCCCAAAGCCCCCCTGCAGGGATGGGTCAGGTGACCCAGCCCCCCCCATCACTCTCCCTCCTGACAGAGTCTGGAGCTGTGTCGGGTCATTGTGCTGTTCGTCCTGAGGGCGAAGCAGACTGGAACCTGTGATGAACTCAGAGCCAGCTCCATCACTGTGTCTGATGCTGTGAGTGAAGAGACGTTCGAAGTCTGACCGACCTTCATGTCTTATGATGTGTTTCCTGTGAACCAGCGCTGCCTCTGCACAGCACAGCTGATCCTCTCAAACACATGAAGAAGGAAGAACTTTCACTGAGTGACTTTTGACTGAAAACCAGTGAAACCGAGATTCAACCTCACGACGCTGACGAGAGAACAACAAGCGGTGGCTGAGCTGAAGAATCTAGAATACAAGACAGATGTTAAACACCTTTTCTTCACAACATAATTCCACATGTGTCCTGAAACAGTTTGGATGTCTTCAGTATTAATCTACGAGGTAGAAAATGATGAAAAGAAAGAGACGGGACGAGAAGCTTCGACTGCTCCTGAACACACAGTTAATTTGATGTAATGGCACTGAAACCAGCTGTTCAGTGCAGAGCATTGCATTGTGGGGGAGCACTGACTTCAGCCCTGTGTTAAGGCCATGTGTCACCTCTGGAAGCCCATGAAATGCTTTGACGTCAGATTCATGTGAAGTGAGTGAGGAAGCACTCACTGGAGTCTCCGATGATGAGCAGTTTAAAGAGATGATTGTAATCCTTCCCTGCCATTTCAGCCGCCTCGTCCTGGACTCCTGTTAAATCAGTTTCAGAGGAGGAGGTGATCTTCCTGATCCGAGCTCAGAGCAGCACAGGGGTCAGTCCAAAGGTCGCAGGCATTCCCGCCTCAACACCACCACTCTTCCAGTTGAATTTCTGCACTTCAGTTCGGCCTAATCCTGAAGTTTCAGTTCGAACGTTCACATCATCTCATTTGGTTTCACAGTGAAACCACAGCAGCCGGAGGAAAACGGAGAGCAGCTATGATTCATGCTCGCCGGCCAGCAGTCGCATGTTCCACCTTGGTTCCAGTTCAGCCCAGTGACGCTCCGGCGGGGATTTCCAGCGTCTTCACATTCACTCCCTGATGTTTGAGTTGACAGTTGTGTCAGCGCAGCGTGGACACGCCCTCCTGTCTGTGCATGCAGTCACAGGGGCCAAACACTGACGCTCACGTCTGAGCCTCCATGAAAGACGGACTCTGTGCTGTGTGGTGCTTTGCTCTGACAGCCGACGGACGGCCCACCATAAATCCAGTTACTGCCCTGAACTCTGGCCCCCGCTCGAAACCAGAGCCTTCCTCTTTTTCTCTGCAGCTCAGTAGTGGTGACATGTGCTGAGGTTCCTTTAGGCCGATCCCTTCATGTCACTTCAGTTCCTGTGGCGGTCGGTCACATGGGGAGGACGCTGCCTGTGGCTCCGGCTCAGAAGGTGCTGGACAGAGACAGAGGGAGAGGTGACATGAATGGCATGAAGGATCTGTCAGTGTGAGCTCCTCCTCCACCTCCCTGCCTGCTCCTCAAACAACAGCTGAGTCACTACACTCAACTTCCTCCTCCCGCTCTGTCACTGACACTCAGAGAAATGTGGAAGTGAAACAGCTCGGTTTGATAATGTTGGAACAGTTTTCCATGAAAACAGGAAAAGCTGGGACCCTGCTAATGTGAGCTAATGTGAGCTAATGTGAGCTGATGTGAGCCGATCAAGCCCCAACACATGATCTTTAACGTGTAAAGACAGCAACAAGACTCCCAGCAAAAAAACTGAATTTTAATCTTGTTATGTAAATCAGTAACGTTAAAACACTTTGGAAGATAAAAGTCAACATCTTGTTGGGTCTTAAATTAACCATCATTCAATTCGGCTTCATCTGTTTTAATAGAAAATATGAGATTGAAGCCTCAGACTTGTGCTGTGTGTCCAATGGAGGACACGAGGCTCACACACACTCCGACAGACGAGAAGGTTATTTCTCTCAGATTTTAAACGTAGTTTGGTGAAGAACCTCTGATCGCCACAGTGCAGCAAACAGAATCACTGAAGGTCGCCATTAAATCTGAGTGAACAAGACACAAACCTTCACTACAGCCGGGACGTTTGAGTGTCACCGACCAAACCGAGCTCCCCCTGAAAATCTCTCACTTCTCAGAAATCGAATTTAACGATGCTACAATTAGCCTTTAAATAGCATGTACTCATTTGTGAATGACGAAATTAAAGATGTTTTGCTATTCGGCGCACAAATGCCGCCGTAGAAAGACGTTAACTTGCAGATTATTTCAAATGTCCCCTAAGCTTTGGCGACTTTTAACGGAACGTTGCGCCGTTTGTGACGCTGCATGAGCGGCGCGAAACAGCGATTTAAGCGAAGATTTATTGAAATTAAACAGCGATTCGTTCAGCCGAAGAATCAGACAGACCATAACAAATCATAACATGTTAATTCGTGTTGGTTTAGATGTGAACCGCCGCTAAAAGAGCGTGAAAACTTTAGACGGTGCAGATTGCTGATGTAGTCTGGAGTGACGGTCTCCGGGCCTGACCCCGGCCTGCCTCTGACGTCACAAAACTTCTCCCTCATCCCAGAAACTTTGATACGGACATTTTCGAAAACTCACCCTCGTCAGTTCGGTGCAGTCGGTGCTCCGTCGGTGCTCCGTCGGTGGGTCATGATCACAGATCCGCGGAAGACGTCGTTATGTCCCAGGGGAAGCACCGGATCACCGGACCGGCCTGAACGCGTCCCGCCGACCACACCTGACTGTCTGCAGCTGATGACCCACTCCGGCAACTGACGCTGCCTTCAGGGCGTGTGGGAAAAACCTCCACCGTGCAGCAAAGAGCCGTGGACTAGAGCTTTAGTATTCTAATTTAAATAATAAAGATCAACACAAAACAAAGAACACAAACTGTTAGGAGTTCTTATTGTCCACTATTTTGATTTTGTTTAGTCTCTGTCCTGTCTTTAAATCTTACTCTAATCTCAGTCTTAAACTAGTGTCAACATTCATAAACCAGGATGTGTCATAAAGGAATGATTAAGACTGTCTGTGCTAAACAGTGTTAACATCAACTCTGACTGTTGAGTGAACAAGACCCAAACCTTTTCTGACCAGTTATGTCTAATTAAGTTTTTGTCAGAGTTACAAACATTCAGTTCACTTACATCTCAGCCTGAGCTTCAACCACAGATGTTAAAAGAGCTTGTTGAAAAACTGGTTTCATGTGCGGTTTGTGTGAAATAAGACACACCTCAAACTGATGTCGCCATCCCAGTTTGAACATTTCAACATGAGCCACAGTCAGTGTCCGGTCGATGGTTCACACTGAGTCATGTTTCTGTCCACAGTCGGTTCCAGTCTCACACAAAAAGCCTGGACGAGTCGTCAGTGTCTCTAATACAGTGAGGTCAGAGGTCACTAAACTCATGTTAGAATGAAACTCAAACTCTAAGCTCTCTTTACACAGGATTTAAAGCTTAAATGTGCCTCACATATCTAACTGCCTATGAACATTTATGACAGGTCAGTAAAAATGTTTGACCGACAGAGAGAAAACAACAGAGGTCAGTGCTGATCACCTCCAGCTGTTTGAGCACCTCCTCCTTCTCCTCTAATGTGGATAATATCCACACGGCTCAGCTGGACCGCAAAATGGAGCAATTCCCTAAAACATCTGGCAAGTAGTTTTAATGAAACATTACTCAAACAGGAAGAAATTTTCAGCAGCAAATGAATCCACATTTGGTCTGTAGTGAGTATCTGGGGCAGCAGGATGGTCTTTGTGGGCCTGAGTCCAGATGTAAGAACATGCCACCCAGCGCAGCAGCGGGGTCCCACAGTAACACCACACACATAAAATGTACAATTGCCTTTTATTATTGTTAACCATTTTCAACAAAGAAATCACTCACGTTTCAGTTTCTGCTCACATTAAATGGAAATCGAATATCTGTTACATAATAACCAAAATACAGACAGTTCATATCTACAGGTAGAACGCAACGAACAGTACAAGTACAGAGGAACATTGTTGGAGTTACGTTTTACTTGACTGTGTTTGTGTGTGTGTGTGAATGTGCACGTTTCTTATTTAGGTCATAAAAAGAAATGTACAAGCCGGCCTCTGGTCATCGTTGCTTAAAAAACAAACACATTGTTAATAAATGTGTGGTGGCTCAGAACCAGAGAAACAGAGAAGAAACACAGAAGAAGTGAAGCGTCTCGAGTCGTCTCCTCATTTCCTTCGTCTGCTGTCTGAGAAGTGGCGCGGTGGCTGCCTGCTGCCCGTCCTGCTGGGGGGGAGAGAGAAGAAAACAAGCGTTGTTTATTAAGCACGAAGCAGCAGCAGCACCTTCTCACTGGTGGAGATTTAGCACTGAACTCAGTTTCAAATCAACTTTACTTCTATCCTGCATTTCAACCCATCGCAGGTTCTACACAAGGAACAAATACAAAGAGATAAAAACACATTTGAATGAGGCGTCAAACAGTTGTAGACGTATAAAGGGCAGCAGTTCAATTCACTTTTCAGTTCATTAAAATCAGTTTTTTCCCTCATCTCCACCATTCCACAGACGGGCGTCCAGTTAAAGCTGCAGTCAGTTTGAATGTGAGGCAGCGCTACAGACCTGCGGCTCGGCGACAGCTCTGCTCTCAGGTGTCTTGGAGGAGAATAACTGAGCGAGCGAGAGTCTCTCAGTGAATCAGCAGGCGCCCGCCCAGACCTGGCAGAGGAGAGAGGAAGGCAACTGTCAATCAAAGTCTCAAGTCTCCGAACCAGCACAATTCTGGAAAAACTCTAGTTTGGTGCAGTTTGTCATAGGATTCACAAAAAATATAAACAATACTTTGAACAATCAGTATTTTCACTGTGTCAGAAGAAGGATCCTTAAAACACAGCATGAAAAAGTTGACACTGCTGATGTGAGACGCTTCTTGAGAGCTTTGTCCTGTTTGAGCTGCTGATTCATCTCCAGTCGATGCAGCTGGAGCCAGTGATGCCACAGTGGAGAGGACTCGCTCCAATTCAAAACATACAACTGATTTTATCTTCTGCATCTAACACTAGAGCCTGCTTCCATCCAGTCAGACATAGCTCGATGCTAACTGATTCAGAAAGGGAACACAGGAACCCATCTGGCTGGGTTAACGGGGGGGAGGAGAGGAATCTGATCATATATCAGCAAACAATCCGTTTTCATAAGATCCCTCGAATGTTGTCATCAAAGAAATGTGACCAAAGTGTTTTTGAGTGGACACACTTTGTAATGAAGACATGTTTCCTAAATAACCTCATCATCATCACCATCATCATCCAGACTGGTCTGAGTGAGCTCACTGGCTGGTCTGAGTTCTGTCCACAGGAGTCTTCACTCAGTGGCCACAGACACATAATTAAACCTGGAAATGAGTGACCAGTTTTCAGTTCCTCTCTCTTACCTCTTCTTCTTCATTTCCTTCTCATTGTCTGATGAGGATGGGGAAGGAGAGCTCGGAGCTTTAACAGTCTTCCTGTTAAAAAGAAAAGATCAAATATCAATAAAGTAACTTATGATTCAAAGTTCAATTGCTTTCATATTTCTTCTGACACTACTTCCTCTAATGTTCATTTATCTTCCAGGTCACCTTCCCACTGCCTCCTGCTTACCCCTTTCCTTGCTCCGCCTCAGAGTCAGAGCTGTCTGAAGAGGAGGATGAAGAGGAGGAAGAGGAGGAGGATGACGATGAGGAAGAGGAGCTGGAGCTGCTGCTCCTGTTGGCTTTCCTCTCAGCATTTGCCTCCTTCCCATTTACAGCGCTCTCACTTCTCACTGTTTGGTCTGACGGTTGAGGGGCTGCCACTGGTGACTGCTTCCCGCTTGGACCATGTGACCTTCTAGAGGTCACGTCAGAGTGATTGGACTCTGACTGGGAGCCTCTGCTACCTGAGTTTGGAGCATGTGAAGAGTCTCTGGAAGGGCCCTGTGAAGAGGAGGAATGACTTTTCTGCTCCCTGTCCTCTCTCTTCTCATCACTTCGCTCCGTTCTTCTCTCTCTCTCCGATGGTGCTAGTGTGTCTTTCCTCTCTCGTGGCGGTGAAGTTGAGGACGAAGAGGAAGAGGAGGAGCTGGAGGAAGACGATGAGGAGGACGAGGACCTGCGAGACTGGGAAACAGCTTTTGGTGGCAGATGCTCCTTTTCCCTTTGTCTCTCTTGTTCCACCTCTCTCTGTCTGATCCTCTCATGTTCCCTTTCACTGGCTCGTTCTCTGGAGAGGGAGCGACTGCTCCTCCTCCGTCGCTGAGGAGAAGGAGAGCGACGGGACCTGGAAGGTGAAAAAAGGACAAACTGATTTTCAGTTCAGTTTATGTATTTATTAAAAGGACAACACACATGAATCAACACTCTGGTAAATGTGCCGCTGTTAGATAAGGTTCTCATCTCACCTGCTGGGAGGGCTTCGTCTCCTCGGGCTTCTCGCACTGGACCTGCTGCGCCTTCTTGGGCTTCTGGACCTGCTCTTCCTGGCAACTCGTTCACGTTCTCTGTCCTTCTCTCTCTCCCTCTCTCTCTCCCTCTCTCTGTCCCTGTCTCGCTCTCTCTCTCTCTCTCTGTCTCTGTCCCTCTCCCTCTCTCGGTCCCTCTCTCTCTCTCTTTCCTTGTCCCTCTCTCTGTCCCTCTCTCTCTCCCTGTCTCTCTCTCTGTCCCTGTCCCTGTCCCTCTGCCTCTCTCTGTCCCGGTCGGACCAGGCCGGAGGAGGAGAGGCTCTCCTGAGTCGGGCTGGGGGTTCCTGATACTGCCTTGGTGGAGTGCGCCGGGCTGGGGAGGTGGCTGAGGTTTTCTGGGCCGGAGAGCGTGACCTCCTGGTTGAGGGGCTGGGCCTCCTGGTTGAGGGGCTGGACCTCCTGGTTGAGGGGCTGGGCCTCCTGGTTGAGGGGCTGGGCCTCCTGGTTGAGGGGCTGGACCTCCTGGCTGAGGGGCTGGGCCTCCTGGTTGAGGGGCTGGGCCTCCTGGTTGAGGGGCTGGACCTTGCAGGCCTCCTGGCTGTCTCCCTCTCCCTGACTTTGGCCTCCACCCTTGTTTTCTCTGCCTCAGAAGGAGAGTACCTGTTGCTGCCTCTGCTGGTGTCCACTCTGCTGGACGGGGACGGAGGCGGACTGGGACTGTCTGTCTGTGTGGGGCTGTATCTCTCCTGGCCTTTTGTCTGGGATGAGTAACTCTCTGCAGGAGCTCTGTGAGAGAGTCTTTCCCTCTCTTGTTTTGCTCCCCCACCGTCTCTCTCCCTCTGGGCTTGTCTGAGTCTGTCGCCCTCAGAGGCAGAGGCAGGGCTTTCCTTTCTACCATTGGCTACATATCTTTCATCTGCAGCCCCAACGGCAGATGACGCACTCTTCGAGGGGCTCCTTTTTTCCCTTCCTGACCCGGCCATCTTGGCCTTGCCCTCATCTTCAGAGGATGAGGACGAAGAGGAGGATGAAGAAGACGAGGAGGAGGAGGAGGAGCTATCACTGTCACTATCACTGCTACTGCTGCTACTACTGCTACTGCTGCTGCTGCTGCTGCTGCTCTCCTTCTTCTTCTCAGCTTGTTTCGCTTTGTCATCACGTTTCTCCTTTCTCGGAGGGCTGCTCGTCTTCTCCTGGCTCTCGTTCATCTCTGTTCTCCGGCCTTTCTCCGCAGCTCTCGATCCATCCCGCCTACCTTCTGCAGATGATCGCAGAGCCTCGTCTCTCTTCCTGCCGTCGTCTTGGCCTCGCTCTCTGTCTTGTTCCCTCTGCTTGTTCAGATGTCTGTCCCTCTCCTGAGGACTCTCCCTGTCTTTGACTCTTCTCCTCTCCTCCTCCCTTTGTCTTTGACGCCCATTGGTGACAGGTGAGCGAGAGGTGGGGGACAGGGATTTGGGGGACGGGTGTCCATCTCTGTTCCTGTCATTCTTTTGTTGGAAAGGAGAAGCCTCTCTGTCCTGTCTCTTTCCAGTGTCTCTCCTGATGTCACGTGGCGCCCTTGAGTGCAGCTCTCTCTCAGTCCTTCGCTCCCTCTCTCCACTCCTCTCTCTTCTTGCCCTCTCCTTCTCAGGGGGAGGCGATGGGGATGACGAGTCGTGTCTCGTCTTTTTGTCCTGTTTATTCCTTTCTTTGTCCCATTCGGTGTCTCTGCTCCTTTCCCTCCAAGTCTCCTGTTTAGGTGGAGGAGACGGGGATGAGGAGGAGTCATGTCTGGTCCTCTGAGGGGCACTCTCCTTTCCCTTGTCCCTCTTTTCTCTGCTCCTTGAACGCCTCCCCTTCTCCACGTCTCTGCTCCTTGAACGCCTCCCCTTCTCTGTGTCTTTGCTTCTCACAGGCCTCCTTTTCTCCACCTCTCTGCTTCTGGAGCGCCTCCCTCTCTCCCGCTCGTTGTCTCTACTCCTTGATCGCCTCCCCTTTTCCATCTCTCTGCTCCTTGAACGCCTCATTCTCTCCCTCTCATCATCTCTGCTCCTCGATCGCCTTCCTTTCTCCATCTCCCTGCTCCTTGAGCGCCTCCCTCTCTCGTTTTCTCTGCTCCCTGATTGCTTTCCTTTTTCCATCTCTCTGCTTCTGGAGCACCTTCCTCTCTCTCGCTCCATTTCTTTGCTTCTTGATCGTCTTCCTTTGTCTCTCTCGTTTTCTATGCTCCTGGAACGCCTCCTTTTCTCCATCTCTCTGCTTCTGGAGCGCCTCCATTTCTCATTCTCCTTTTGTTTGCTTCTGGATCTCCTCCCCTTCTCCCTCTCTCTGCTTTTTTCTGTCTGTGGTGGTGGAGAAGGCGACGAGGAGTCATGTCTCCTCTTGGTGGAGGCCTTCTCTGTCTCACTCGGTCGCTCTTTTTCTCTCTCAAGATTGGGCCTCTTCTGGATGACAGAGGAAAGATTTGTTGGTGTCATTTTACAAAAACTCCTATGTTCATGTTTGAGTAAAGGTATGAGTCAAATGTTCGTCCAGTGCAATGGTCTCAGCCTTACCCCCTCGCCTCGCTGCTGATGTGGCCTTTGCTCCTCATAGCCCCGTCTCCTCCTGTCTGGTGATCTCCCCATTCTACCTTCATCAGCTTTTCTTGCACTTTGGTCCTGTTGACGTGATCTCAGTGGAGATGGAGACAGACTGTTGATATGATAAAAATAAACACATATATTGAGACATGGATTTTGATCCAGTATAGTCCTACAAAGTGTTCTGGTGTTTGATGTCCACTTTGTATTGAGAATACTTCATGTACAAAAATCATTTTTTGGAATCTGTGAATCAGTTACAATGGTTTTTGACTGTTCACATCCTGACACCTTAATCAGTCCATAAACTGACATAAACAGTCAGGTATTCCAGTCACTCGAGTCACCAAGTCAGTCATCCAGAGCTTATGTTCAGCCCTCTGCTAACTTCAATGTAATAAAAAAATGTGTACATTGGTTTGACCACTATGTCCATGTGAGTCACTGAACTAATTAGTGGAGATGAGGACTTGTCCCTTCAAGTCAGTAAAAAGAGTTGTTTGCTTCAAACAATTCATTCATGACTCACACATCACGAGTCAACAGATTCTAGTACACTTCTAACAGATTCTGTTATCGTGTTCTAATCATCTCCTACCTGTGAGCAGAGCTGGAGGAGGCACTCCTGTGCCGCACTGCCTTTGCTTTTGGAGGACTTGCACTTTCACTCTTCTTTCTTTTTTTCTTTGACAGCTTCTGCTTCTCATCTGAAGAACTGTGAGTGGGTGAAGATCAGAGAGGACAGAAATTCAAACATGATGCTGTGAATAATCTCATACATTGAGGCCACAGGTGTTAGACTGCTTCTTTCCAATTACACTTCCTATGTATGTTCTATGAGTATGAACTGTGCTAAGACCAAAACAAAGCAACAATGTTCTGCTGATTGCTTTGTATCTGCAGGTGGGATACAGACACATTCAGACTAAAAACACCAACCTGTCTTCTTCCTCTTCCTCTTCTGACGCCTCACTGAAACACAGATTTCTTCCGTCAATAACTACAGTTGACATGAAATGAATACATGAGACACAAAAGGACTGGACTGGATGGAATACCGTTTCTTTTTCTTCTTTTTTGATTTCTTCTTCTCTCGTCGGGGAGATGGGGAGCGACTCTCTGAGCTGCTGACAGAGGGAAGAAAATACTGTCAGACCTCTTCTTCATTGTCAGGATCTTGTCTGCTCTTATGTTCAAGTTCTCACCTGTCTCTGTTCTTGTTCTTCTTTTTCTTCTTCCGGCTACGCTTCTTGGGAGGAGAATCTGAATTCTCTGAATCTTCCACTAACCTGAAAGTGCACAGGCAACAGACCTTGAGTCAGAAACAGAAATAACGCTGGGTGATGAGTGTACATATTACTCTGCAGTAAGTGACCATGCTGGTGGTGGAGTTTGTATCTATCATTATAGGTTGTCTGAAGTCAAGACCATTTAACACATGTGACATATCACTAGTCACTATTCATGTAAGCTTTTCGGCCCATTTCATCTTTTCAGGAGCTTGATAAAACAGAATGAAAGCTGCTGTTATCTGTGCTACACAAAAATTGTTCTGGATCATATATTTTCATGGAGTGAGTAGGCTGTACCTACCACTGACTCCTCTGGTTTCATTTTTTTTGACAACATGTTAATCTTGCAGTGACCCACACCTCTGGCTCGACAGTACATGCTACAAGCTTGTTTTCACAGTATATTCGACGTTTCCTTTTTTCAAGTCTTTTATAATCAAGGATGGAAAATACTGACAATTATTTCCAGCTCCATTTTCTACTTTGCTTGGAATAAAACAAACAAAAACGAAACATTAATATGACATGGACTCCAGCACCGTGGCTGTGTTCATGCCTGTCCCACTCACGTATATTTCTGCTGCTGCAGCCTCTCCCTCTCCAGGCGCTCCTGCTCTCTCTTCTCCTTCTCTCTCTCTTTGCGATCAGCATGGAAGGACGATCCGTCCACATAGTCACTGGCAATGCCAAAAGCTGCACGGAGACGGTCATTCTTCTGCTGGTTGGCTGCAGCCAGAGCATGGGTCTCTGTCACCCTGAGAGAAAACCAACCGAAGGGCTTCGTATTACGGACACTGTGCAATATGAACCAATGAGATACACTGGGTACTTAATGTTGCACAGCACAATATTTGATATTGTTCGTTCTGCTGTTTCAGCCGACAGAGTGTGACCATGACGTTTCATTGTGTTCTGAAATCAACAACATTTCAAGCTTGTATTCAGACAGGATGGGATAGAATATTGTGAAGGACCAGTGCATAATTAAAATGTTATGTGTCATTTTACATTTCTACAGCATATATGTTCAGCATTTTAATACTGAATTGTTTCAGTATTTATATTCTGTAGTACTGTTTGCATCAAAGAAGACTAACAAAGAATTATGATACAGCCACAGGGATCGATCACTGAAAAGACAAGAGTATCTGCTTTTTATAAAAATATATATATTTATAATTTGTCTCAATGGTGTTTATTCCATGAATCAGAATCAGAATCAAAAACTGCTTGTGTTGAACTTACGTTGGTCTTTCATTGGCTGCGGGAGCTGGCTCCTGTTTCTCCTGTAGCATCATACGAAAACTGTTCACTTTCTCCTCTATTTCCTCAGCTGAATACCTGAGCATTGAAAAAGAAAATAGTATGTTAACACTGTACGGATTAAGAGCAACAATCTTGACACTATTCTGTTAACTGAACGTCCTTGTTACACAGTAGACGACTACATTTACAACACATGACCAGAGAACACTGTTTGCAGTGTTGTAAACTTTTAAACACAACTGCTTTGGACACTATGTTAGACCCAACAGAAATTCTGGGCAGCAGCAATGGTTCTTGTATTTTTAGTGTGATTATAGCTCCATTCAAAATCCTGTGTGGTCTGTAAAATTTATATGTAAACAAGTCTGTAAAATGTTTGTAAAAATACAATATTTATCTTACCCTTGCTCCTCCATCATGTCCTGCAGCTCAGCACACTTAACCTCCAGCTGCCTCTTCCGTTGGTGCTCCAGGATGTCAGCATTGGGCTGCCTGTTGAGCTGACTCTCCAGCCTCTCCCGGTCCTTGTCATCCCGTTCTCCACCGCGTTCATCCCGCGGCCGTTTGACCCGCAGGCTCGACAGGTTGCGCTGCACATAGCCATTGGTGCCGCTGCCACGCGGAGTCGTCAGGCCAATCCCATTGTACATGGCACTGCAAGAATGACAAAGAGGGAGAGATGCAGTAAGTGTTTGGACTGACAAAAGGACTGATGCACCGGCACTCCTTAGAACAGCATCAGTCAGTGTGTTTCCCCTGTGAGGAACAAGCCCTTCGATTCAGTGCTTTCCACCCTTGTCTCTCTATAGTTGATGGGTGGAGGACACAGGTAAACGGTTGACAGTGTTTATGAAAGGGTGCAGAGAAGTTTCTCTGAGGTCAAACACAAACCTCAGGTAGGCACATCTCCAGAATCAGAGAAAAACGTATTGCCAAGACTGAAACTCGACATTCTTGAAATGAAACGTAAACTATGCATTTTATTTATTTAATCTAATAGCACAAGCTTCTGTTGTTTATCACCTTTAAGTATTTTAAAAGATTGAGGGAATTAGTTTTCTATAGAGGCCAACAAAACGACCTGGCTGTATTTCCAGTCGTGAACTAAATGAGGCCGTTTGACAAACAGAAGCAATGATGGAGCTTCATGAAATCAGAGACATGAAGACGAACAACTAGAATTCAGGCGGCATTTTGTTGACACAGCTTTGTGTGAAGTGAAGCCCGGGTTTCTCGCTTCTGTCGTGTTTGTGAAAGGTCTTATTAAACACTAAGTGAGTCCATATGTCTCTTGACAGATCTAACTGTACATTCTTATTCATATTTAGCGAATTTATTCAGCATTACATAGACTTAGTTGAGCATTAGCACGTGCGCCAGGACGGGCCTGTTGCTGCGTCTGGATGGAAGACAGCAAACTTATGATGACTAAGACAAATCTTCGAACACCACATCAGGGACAAGCTAACAGGGCAGAAACTCATTGCTCTAATGTTTCCCTTTATACGAGACAGGGTGAGTGTGAGGCTGTACATTTCTAAAGGCCCGAGCACACTTGTGCGTAGCGAACAATTTCTCATTTAAGCTAGTTAGCTAACGTATTGGTTACGTACCAGTTTTCTCCGGGAGCGGAGAGAAAACGACGTCGGGGCGAATTTGAAGGTTAATTGTGTCCTGTGGAATCAGACGCTTAAGCAGCGCTTAAAATATCTGCGGCTCTATAACTGTGAAGAATAAAGAAATCTGGCTAGTTAGCTACCACCTAGCTTGTTGGTGATCTCAACCAGAGGAGGAACGAGATGAAAACCAGGTGACGTCAGACGTACGAGACGAACGACCCACTGCGATGCGTTCAAGTACAATCGTCCCAGAAGGGTTTGAAACAGAATTTGAATGGAATCTAGAAATTTTGCACGAGAAGCCATTTATTTGCATTTGGTGATTAAAAAACGGCTTGGTTTTGAATATCTAAGTCTGTGTACGTACCATAGAGATTCAATTACATTTACAAAAAAGGAGATAACTCCAACTTCATCCTCTTGAGAAATAAGTGGAGGGAAGGGTCAAGGATTATATTCAATGTTCAGCGGTTCAGACTAGCGAACAATTTGTCCAGGGTGATTTATCAGAATAAGTATCAGTTCAAAAATAGGCCAAAGTAAGGAATGCAAGCAGACATGCAGTAGATCAAACTCAACAACTCAACAACTTTCACATTCAGAATTTACAGCAGATCACAGAGTATGAATAGAACCTAGAAATGTATCTCATGACTAAAACACCATATTGTAAATATTTTTGTTGTATATATATTATAATATATATATATTATTGGTAGTCATATTGTTGTTAGTTATATTTACTTTTTACTAGAATTGCAAGTAGTTGTTATCTTTCTCTATATTTTACTACTTACTTATTGTTATGCACTAAAACACCTAGGCAAATTCCTCCTTAGTGAACACCTACTTGGCAGTAAGTCTACTGTGATTATGAAATGCTTTGTGAACACAAGAGACAAACATCACATTTCGTTTGAATCGTTTGAAGAAACCATGATTTACAAGGAGTACTGGAATGCACCATGATGTCCATCTGTGTGTGTTAAACATTAAAGTCTGAATTTTGTTTTAATTTGTTTTCAGTAAAAACCTTTATTAAATGTCATGTCACGGTTATAAAAAATATATTTATTTTAACCATCTATGAAGATGATGGTTCCCAAATAAGAAAAACGAAGACTGAATCACGAATAATAACATTCTTTTAACGATCACGTTGTGAAAATAAAGCAAAACAGTTTTCGATCAAGACTTTTTCTAAATCAGTCTAAAATATCCTGAAGTAAATCCACTGACAGAGACGCTTTCCTGGATCAGCCCGAAAAACAGCACACCTGAAACCCATAACAATTTAATTAAATTGTTCAAGAACATTTGTCACATTATGACTTTATTTTATGCAGCATCTTCAATCAATGGCCTCGTTTTAAAACAATAGTTATTATATGTTTCAACGATTTGTATCATTGCACTGAATTAAAAAAACGGATCAAAATACTTTAACGAGTGATCCTTCCCATGTGACTCTGACTTGACAAATCGAGTAAAAAAACTCTGTTCCCCAGAATGCACCGGGCTGATTTCGACGCAGATTTTGAGATAAAGACTTCCTGTCAGAACGGGACGGTTAGTGACGCCGGAGCCAGTGAAGAGGAGACAGAGAGCTGCTGCTGCTCTGCGGGGCCGTCTGCTACAAACACCCAGAACATCCACGCTACGAACCGAGCCGACTCTGGATCAGTGACCATGGCTGAAGGCGACAACAAAAGCGCAAATATCCTTGTGAGTATGCGCTATATGTCCCTTCACCTGCGAATTTAAAGTCTTGTGAGGGTCGTGGGTGTGTTTGTAGCAGCACCGTTAGCATAAGCTGCTAACCTGCTGGCGTTCGTGCAGCGGACGATGGACCCGATTTCTACATCTGTTCAGCTAATGTGAACTTTGCACCGCCCAGTATGGAGCCAACTAACCAGCGAGTTAACTAGCTTTAACTCGCCGGTCGCAGGTTGTGACTGGCAGCGGCTAATGTCAGCTAGCTAGCAGTTAGCTTAATGCGCCTCACTTAGCTCCAGCGCCGTTTCCTTTTGTAACCTTGCTAGCAGCGCTAACGCTAACTTCTCAGCGGTTGTGCTTCAGATTGAAAACAATAAATCCAGTTATTTTCACACGATGATGATGAGGAGGTGTCTGTGGGTGGCGCTGGTCATTTCCTTTTCCTTGCATAGAGACATTCTGCACAGTCATTGCAGGAGTAGAAATGTTATCGCTGCCTTGCTTATCTCTACAGACACAAACACACCCCAGACTTGAGTCTTAATAAATTGTTCTTTAAGTTCAGAATTGCATTACACAAACGTAACCAACCAGCTAACTTCCACAGTAATCTTAACTTTAGCAGGATGAAACCAATGTCAAGGTTGAGAATCAGCTTCTCTCGTTCCACCAAACTGTTCTGACAATTTTCAAAACTATGCTTTGAATTACAGCTGCATTGCAACAAAGCAAACAGATATTACATTCTCATTCTTTTAACACGAACACGTGTCTTTAGTTCGAAGATCCTAATGAAGAAGTTTTGTGGTTGTGGGTTTGGTGCTAATGTGTGATTTTGTGTTCAGGCTCAGGAAACGGCCCAGCTGGAGGAGCAGCTGCAGGGCTGGGGTGAGGTGATCCTGGCCGGAGATCGCGTGGTTCGCTGGGAGAAGCCTTGGTTCCCCGGAGCCTTGATGGGCGCCACCACCGTGCTTTTCCTGTGAGTCCATTTTATTGTGTGCTGTGTCATAGGCTTACACTGGACTGGGCGCATAGTTGGCATAGTGCACATTTCCTCCCTCTCAGCAGTCAAACCTATCTGTAAGGAGACACAGACAGAAGCATCTACATTAAATAAGCTGCTCCTCTCTGGTTCAAAATTCTTGAATTACATTGCAAGAAAATAATTGAAACACTAACAGGCTGTGTTCTGTCACTGGTTCCTGAAGGCCTTATTGCAGTTTACCTTACAGCTCCACTATGATGAGGGAAAGTGAACGACATGTTTGAGTCATGCACGGATGACGCAGAATGCTCTTCATTCCATTGTGAGCACTTGATATTAAAGTGGTTCATGACCGTGACTGACTGCTTTGTCTCCCTCCTTCTCCAGGCTGATTTACTACTTGGACCCATCAGTGCTGACTGGGCTCTCCTGCTCCGTCATGCTCCTCTGCCTGGCTGACTACCTGGTGCCCACCCTTGCACCCAGAGTCTTTGGTTCAAATAAATGGTGAGAGCCTGAGAATGGAAATCACCTTAGCAAAAAAATGATGTTCATTACCTACCTGTATTTGGCTTTCAAGGTCATTTCCCCTATGTTTTGTGTAAGGGTTTTCTACTAGTCAACTGTTCCTAGTCACCTGATTGGACAACGGTTCTTTGGGTTGTCATTGTTCTTGTTGTCCGATTTTCAAAATAGAGAATCATGGCGGCAGTTCTCAAAATGGAAGTTTCCCATAAAAGATCCACTGAATGAATCTGTGGAGTGAAATGGGCCATAAGTCATGTTTGTGTGAGAGGAACATTGTGATCTTTGTGACATATTTTTCTATTCTATCTATTCTATTCAATTTTTCTCTGCATCCATAGTAGTATCTGCATCGTAGTGGAATCTTCTGCAAAACAAAACCTCATAAGAACTGAGCATGCAAATTTAAGCAGGTTATTCTGGACTGAGAATAATGGATTAATACTGACATTTAAAAAAATCCTGAAGGCTCCGAATTTATTCACATTTTATTCGAAACCTGGTCCCCTTTTAGAGGAAATGGTGTCGTATTTTCCTTTATTAGAACACATTCTCTGCAGGACATTGGAAGCAAACTGAAAATCAATTTAAAACTATGAAGAGCGTGTAGAGTAAAATTATGTAGTTGTACATTATACTTGAAATGTTGTAAATGAATCTGCAGCTGGAAATGGGGACTTGGCTTGTTTGCTCTCTTGTTGCTAGCAGGGGTGACAGCCAATAATAGTGGTATTCAATGGGAACAAAATCATCAGTTGGACATTTGCTGGGTTCTTTGATCTCTGTTCTCTTGTGGTCTGAGCCATTTCCATATCACTTTGTGGATAAAGGAAAGTTTGCTCCTCATGGCAGACTTCTTCCTATCATACCTAACTGTCTGAATGTTGTAACCTGAAACTAGTGCTATAGGGTGTCCAACCACTTCACGGAGCTTTGACATTACATAGTGCTTACCTAACAGCCCCTTGACTCAGCTGTGTGTGTTCGATGCTGAGAATCAGACACCCGGGACAGGATAGAGTAACAGCCTGCAGCTGGCACAGTGTTTTGGACGTCCGTCCCACATCAGACGCCTTCAGCCTCTCAATATATAACCCTGCATCAGCAGAGCATGACCTGCACCATTTTGCACTGTTGCACATTCCACAGGCGAAACAGCAGACACGCTGAGTGTGTTCAGTGAGGAGGAGGAGCGTGTTTGTCATTTAGATAAATAATTAAGTGGCCAGTTTTCAGCATGTTTTTACAGGCAACACTTACATCCGCTGTTGTCTCAGTAGGTTAAAAGCACCAGGATGAGCACTAACTCACATGCCTGGGTTTCAAAGGCAGCGTTGTACTTTCAGATACAGGCCAGGACAGTGAAGCATTGATCTCTGCAGTCTGATCAACATTCTTTGAGATTAAGCTGTGTGGCTCCAGCTGCTGATCGTTCACTGAGCCTGCAGCTTCACAAGGCAGCAGCTTCAGCCAGATAGCAGGAGAGTGTCTGAGGGCTGGAGAAATAGAGCTATTAAAGTCTGCTCATGGTCCCTGTTTGGCTCCCTGACAACAAGGACAGAAATACAGAACGATGGCTAAGCAGAAAATGAAGGCCACTTTCCTCAGCTGTCCTCAATCCCTCCTCCAGTCAAACCTTCGCCAGGCTTGGAGCCCCTTAATCTCACTGCACTGTAACTTACCAATGCAGGATGTTTTCTGTGCCTTTATAAGACTAAGCGTTTGACAAAGAGTTGAACCTCTCTCCATCCTCCTTGTGAACGACTTGAGCCTTTCCAGGATGAATCTTTCATACCCAGTCATGATCCTCTCACCTGTTACCAATGAACCTGTTTACCTGTGGAAGGATCCAAAAAGATGATTTTGGATCAGTCCACAACTTCCACAGTCTTTGGTTTGAAACATGTTGCTGCATCAGATTCAGAAAAAGCAGATATTTACAAGTATCAATGAAGTTGATGATCAAACATTAAATATATTTGTATGGTTTTCATTAGAGTTGATGTAAAAAAAATTAGCAAATGATCACATTCTCTTTGTTTGACACAGTTTTTTGGAATCAGGACTCTACTTTCTCTGGTATGAAAGGGCTCATTACAACAGAGGATATTTGTCTTGATTTGACAAACCACACTGAATGTGTTGGTTTTCTTCTTGATGAAAAGAGTAAGAGTTGTTCCTGGCCTCTGCTTTAAATGAACAAGAACTCTTCCAGGATACAGTTAGTTCTGTTTTTAATCCCTCTTGTCCTCATCCTCTCCTTGTGCACAGGACCACTGAGCAGCAGCAGCGTTTCCATGAGATCTGCGGTAACCTGGTGAAGACCCAGCGCCGGGTGGTGGGCTGGTGGAAGCGTCTCTGCGCCCTCAAGGAGGAGAAGCCCAAAATGGTAAATGAAAACAAAGCTTGAATCTGTCTCTCCTATGAAGGAACTGAATCTGTGTATGAAGGTTGGACGATGGAACCTTGGTATCTGCTTATTACAATGGTGAGCTCTCTCTGTGCTCCAGATAAAATATCCTCAGCTGATTTGGCTTTGCTGCTCCACTTAGCAGCCTTCAAACTGGGTTACAGGCTGCAGCCTTTTCACAGCATGCTTTAACACTGTTACACACTCAGTCATTCAAAGACAGCTTCGTCGGTGCACGTTAAATTGAATTATGTTGCACTATATGGAAGGAATTATTTCAAACTCATTTAAGGATGTTCAGGCTGTGCTTTGTGTTGGAGTAGCTGCTGGTTGAATGTAACGTGACCTCCCTGCTCTCCACAGTACTTTGCCTCAGTGATCAGCAGCTTGCTGGCAGTCGCCTGGATCGGACAGCAGGTGCACAACCTGTTCCTCACCTACCTGATTGGTGAGTATGTTACCACATACAGGAAGTGTACTGCAACTAATTACCCTTTAAAAAAATCCACCTGTGTAGGCAATTCTACATTATCTGTCATATGAACTTTAGCACAGTTAAAGCAGATACAGTAAAAGGTTTGACAGCTGAGCCTGTGGTGTTCCTGCAGTATCACACTGAGTGAGAGATGTGAGACCTCGGCTTGGATATAAATTCCACTGTATAGAATAAACCTTTCCCAAGTAAATGGGATCAGTGTGTTTCACTGTGATATGGTTTTATACATTTGTTTCAAGTGCATGGATTATGGAGCTGAATGCCTTCAGTGTTTCATTTGAGATGAGAGAGGCCTTTCTTGAAAGTGAAGCTCTGGTCGTCTGTAGCTGCTCCCACTGAAAGTGTAGGTTTACCCTCTGTGGTGTACTGCACATTGGACGATGTTCACACGTGACATGGCAGAAACAGGAAGTGATTGTTGTGTGCATCAGCAGTTGCAAATGTTGCTGCTTGTCATGGGTTTTTCTGCTTGTGCTGGGTGTGAAGTGATCTTTAATGCCTTCAGAGGCAGATACTTTAAATGTATGTTGCAGTAACCCTGCTGTGGAAAGCTCTGCCCGTGCCCTGCCCATGATCACACGGCTTTCTGGTACTGTGACTCAGAAGTGAATCAGTAATGTGGATCAACAGACAGGCATTATATAAGAGCAGGTATTTTCTTCATCGTTAATGACGCGTTCAGGAAGTTGTTGTTGTTTCTAAGACTTAGTCCCACAAGTTAACCGGTACGGTCTGTATTAAAGAATGCTGTCTGCTCACCGTCCGACCTGTCCTGAAATCAACCAGCTGATCATTGTGGTGCCTTCACATGAGACCGAGGGAATCAGTCACTGCTCAGTTACATGACTGAGGAGCTTTAACATGTTGACTTCGTCCACTCTCTTCTTGTTCCTCAGAGTTGTGTAGGCATGTGAAGCACCCTTTTTATAAGACATTAGGGAGTTGTCTTAATCTTCCTTTTTTTAAAGTTGCCTAGCAGCAGTGATTTCATGATAACCATTTGAACATCAAGTGTTTCATCTGCTGAGCTTCCTGTGTGAAAAACAAGAACTCACAAGTGTCTCTTAGTGACTGGGCTTCCATAGGTCACAACATGTCTGCACTCACACTCAATCACTATAGAAAACATATCAAAAGCATGTGTTAAACATTTTGGTGCCAAGCTTTTGGCATAAGGTGTACTTGACACATTTTGCAACTGTACTCACATTAATAAAACAACAATGTCAGACAAATATTGTGAATCTGTCTGAAGAACTTCATAAACTCTCACAATCTCAATCGATGGCCTCATGGTTGAACTATACATTTGAAATGTGGCTCTGTGTCAGTCCTAAGCTGTTCTGTTTCCTCTGCAGTGAGCTTCCTGCTGCTGCTGCCTGGCCTCAACCAGCACGGCGTTATCACAAAGTATGCATCCATGGCCAAGAGGGAGATCAACAAACTGCTCAAACAGAAGGAGAAGAAGAACGAGTAGATGAAAGTGTGGATGGGAATTTCTGAAAGATGAATCACAACACAAATGGAAGGTGGAAGGAAGTTGTTTGAAGAAACGAGAGGAGAGCAAAAAAATGAATGGAGCCTCCTGCTTCGCTGGTCTCTGCCACAGAGGAAGACACACATTTTTATTTTTTCTCACAATTGGATAAGTTTCATTTCTCTCCCTCCCACCCTCTGACATTTCAACCTCATTACCCACTATATATATTTTTTTTCTTGAGTTCCTCTTCATGCATGCAGCAACCACAAGTTTATCTGACACTGTCACGCGCTCTCACACACGTTCCCCTGCCACGTACACGAAGTCGAACTCTTCCTTCTGTTTGCTAGTTAAAGTGTTCTTCATTTTAAGATGTCAGTAATGCTTTTAAGCCATTCCCTCTAGACAAAGTGACTACTGAGCAGTTTTTGTAGCATTGCTGCATCATTTTAACAGTTTCTGTCACATAAGAACAGGTCATGTAAATTATACCTACTTTAGGTTTTTGCTTAATGCTTTGGTTGTATTTAAAAATAATAGTGAAAACAAAACTGGATTTAAAGCAGAGCTCGTCAGGAGTGAATCTGTGTCTAGATACAAGCCTACTGCTGTACCGCTGCTAGTTGGACTCTCTGGTCTATTAGTTCGTCTACAAGCCCGCGCAGTGTTACTGGTGTGGGTTGTCTCTGTGTAAATAGACTTATCCTTCACTCTGTCCCTGTCATCTGTTTCTCTGTTCTGATTTATGTGTTATTTGCTCCTCAGTCTCATTGTATCTGGTCTGATCACTGTCTTTCAACGCATTATTTGTCTTTATTGGAGATCTTTACGTAAATGAATAAAGTTTGATTTAAATGAATTTTCACTGGCCTTTTTGTTTTCTGGGTTTAGCAGCTGGATTCTCACAGCTTAGATGCAGTTAGAGACCAGCTGCTGAACTTGTGGCACATTTAGCAGTTAAAGAGCCAAATATTTCTCTTGGTTGGTCGAGGCCAAAAGAGCCACTATTTTATATAATATCTATGGATCAGGAGGCTCTGGTTTTTCTGATCCTCCCTCAGACTTGAAATGTGAAAAGCTTCCCTCCAGGGCTGTTCTCTTAGAGAAGGTTGTCTTGTGATATGTCAGACTGAATATTCACTGTAATCTGCTGCAGCTCTGACGCACAGACTGTCTGTAAAGTCTATGAATTATCTGTTTATCATGGATGTTTGTTGAATTGTGTTACAGAGGGAAAATCAGTCAGACAATCTGGGAATTTTGCTCTTGAGCCACTAAATAAAATTTAATACATTGAATTTCCCAGCAACATATGAAAAAGGCATTTCTCCACTTTTAACTTTATTACAATCAAAAATGCTCTTGAATACAAGATGAAGCTTTTCAATCTGCACCAATGGTTTGAACTGCTGCATTTCTGGTTCATTTTCTCTTCTGCTGCTCCTTATATCAAGATTGTTTCTGAATGTGTCTATTTGTTCAGTGTCTATAAAGCGCTTTGAAGCTTCCTCTTGTCTGAATTGTGTCAGATAAATAATTTTTCTTTGTCATATTATGTGTCTTATGTTCTAAACAGTATAGGAATATCGATTGTTTGTTTGATTGGGAAGAAGCCCCGCCCCCTGTGGTCACAGGAGGAACTGCAGGAGAGGACTGTGAAAGAGAGACATCGGCGCATCCATCTTCATCTCCTCCTCCTCGGTCTGTAAACAGCTGATACATAGACTCTGTTTGAGGTTAGAGGCTGTTTCTCGCTCGTCAAATGGCGTCTAACGGTAAGAAAAAGAGCGAGTTTCTCTCCAATGACTGAATAACATGACGCTTCAGAAGCTAACGCTGTTAGCTAACATCGGCTAACAGCACCGAGATGTAACGTTACCGGTGACAAGATGCTAACAGCTAACTTATTAATTAACGTTGAGGTCGGCTAATGTCAGTTACTATCTAGCTACTGATTAAATCTGCTTAAATTGACGTTACTGCTTAAAGTGGGGCCTTTTATTTTCTTCACACCATCCTGTCGGGTGGCAGAAGGAGGCTGAAGCCGGACTGAATGAAGCTGCCGGCTAGCTAACACTGACGGACCGTTACTGTGAAGCATAGACTGTATAAAATAGCTGTGAAGCCACATGCTAGCAGCTAGCTGGGTCGGTTGTGCTACTGACCCAGTTTCAGTCCACTGACGCTTCACTTCATTTGGATGATTGAGACATGATGGTGTCGTTGGATATTTGTTTGATTGATTGATTGTGATTTCATTTTAATTATAACAGACAGTAACACTTGTATAATTTCTCTTTTAGACTTAGACACAAACCAGCATCCCACTGATTCTGAGTCATTAAAGATTTCAGTGTGCATTTGAATCAGTTTTATTAGATCAAGTTGGGGTTTTTTTCTTTTAGAAATATTAACACTCCATTTTGTTTATTCCATAGATTATTCCCAAACATCGCCTCAGGGGTAAGTAATGTCATACTCAATCTTGAAACTAAAGTTTTTCAACCTTGGAGTGACATGAGATTTCCAAAACATGTTTGTTCATGATTGTTTAGTTGTTAAATATATATTTTACTCTATATAAAGCATCATTCTCACATAAACTCCAAGAATACAAACCTACGGTATATCATTGACAAATTCACATGAGAACTTACCATCTGTCATATTTGGGGATGCAAGAAACAGGTCCTAAATTTGAATTAAGGCAAGAAAAAATATGTTCATTTAGAATTTTATTTTAAAAAGTTATTCTTGGAAAGTTGTGGAAAATTCTTTTTTTTTTTTCCTTTTTGCAGCTATGGGTCCTATGGTGGAGGTGGTGGAGGTGGTGGTGCTAACCAGGGCTATGGTCAGTCTTCTGCCCAGAGTTACAGCCAGCAGGGCTATGGAGGCTACAACCAGAGCTCTGACAGCGGCTCTGGCTCCTACAACCAGGGAGGATATGGCAGCTATGGTCAACCCCAGTCAGGTGGAGGAAGACTTAGTCACTGTCCAAAACCAAACAGTAACTCAGGCACACGTTGTTGTATGTTAACTTTAACCGGATGTCCTCCCTCCTCTCCTCCCCCTAGGAGGATACGGTTCTCCATCTTCTAACCAGGGTGGTGGCGGTGGCGGCGGTGGTGGTGGTGGATATAGTCATTCCAGTCAGTCCTATAGTTCTGGAGGCTACAACAGCAACCAGCCCTCCAACATGAGCTACAACCAGCAGTCATCCTTCTCTGGGTACAGCCAGCAGCAGCCTCCTGCATCATCCTCTTCAGGGTGAGACATCACCAGCCTTGGCTTCTCTGTTTTTAATTTACCAACTGAAGCCTCATTGGGACAGGAGTAGAGATTCTGAGGGGAAGCAGGTGATAAAGTATGAGTATAGAATACTGCTTTGTGATCGACCTCTTCATTCTGGATGGTATTTAATTTGGTGTCTATTAACTAGGGCTGATTTTCACTGTGGACAGTTACACAGGGAAACAACACGTTAGGCTATATACTTATACACAGCAAGCTAAATACATCTTTTTCTCCCCTTCAACAGATATGAAGGTAGCTCACAGGCTCCAGGCTACAACCAGCCACCGAGCGGTGGACAGGGTGGAGGTGGTTACGGCAGCAGTGGAGGTCAGAGTGGTGGATATGGGGGCAGCGGGAGCCACCAACAACCATCCCAACATGGAGGAGGTCACTACAACCAGCCTCCAAGCTACAACTCCCCCCCTCCACAGAGCTACAGTCAGCAGAGCCAGTATGGTCAAGGTGGAGGTAAGGAATGGATATATACTATCTTTTTATGTCGAGGTTGTAAGTTGTACTTTTAGTTTTGTTTTTTGTGAAAAACGTTAACATGGATTTAACAGGGGACGAAGCATGACATACTACAGCCAATGTTACAGCTCAGGATAATCCACAGACCTGTCTAACATCATTCATCAAGACTCTTTCTTTGGTAGAAAAGTAGTTACACAGTTTACTAGAGTGGCTTGAATAAAAATGCATCAAACAGACAATGCTATGGCATTTTTATAATACAGCGTTGGCGTTCAGACTGGTGAATCTGAGGCCTTATTGTCTCATCTTGCTCTCTCAGGATATGGAGATGAAAGCCCACCAATGAGCGGAGGAGGAGGTGGAGGGTATGGTGGTCCTGATGGAGGTTACGGTCAGGATGGCCGCGGTGGCCGGGGCCGCGGGGGTGGATTTGGAGGCCGTGGTGGCGGCGGATACGATCGTGGTTTTGACCGAGGTGGCCGAGGTGGACCAAGAGGAAGAGGAGGCATGGGGTACGTGTTTAAAAATCACCCAGTGTCCATGTTATCAAGCACACTGAATCCGACTGGAGCGATGCATTTACATTTTCCTCACCTCTGGTTACATGTGGGACTGAGTAGAGGAAAATAAAATAGGAGAGAGAGAGTACTGTTCCACATTTGTAGCTACATGCTAAGCAGTTAAGAAGTGTGTGCTGACGTGTCACAATTTCCCTCCCTCTTGCTTTTGAGGAAAATTAATCCCAGGGATTCTTTAAATCAGCCTGCACAAATCATTTTTTGTTTTCAGCTCATTTCTAATGTGAACATATACATACAAATTAGAATTGATCTGTGTTTCCAAGCACTTTCCCAAGTTAAACTGAGGACAGATACAGGTTAAGTGATGTGCTGCACCTCTGGGTAGGTGCCCATTAGGGGTGGGGCAATGACATAAAATTGGTTCTGATCCCTTTCAAAATGATATGAGGACAAGAATCACCATATCAATCCAAGTACTTATTCTGAACAGCTGCTTCTGTTCTGTGACAGAGGGAGAAGCCATGTGTCATTATCTTCTAAAGTGAATGCATCAATAAGCTACTTCTGCGTATGTACTGAGTGATTTTTATTCCCTTAATTACTTAATCTCATGCATGTAAAAGCACAAAAGAATTTAATGATAAATATGTGAATTGTGTGAATTCTCTGAACTAACACAGTGTTGGCAGCAGAGAAGCAGAGAGTGCATGCACTAAGGAGAGAGATGAACTGTGATCTGATGTGAGACAGATCGATTATTTTATCAATAGTACCAATTCTGAAAGATCAAAAACAAACTTCAGAAAGACATCTTGAAGTTTTCGTCTCTGATGGCATGAAATGTGTATGTTCAAAACATGGTCACCTGGGTCCAAGCACAACATGAAGGCAGTGTTTCAGAGGAAGAGTTGAGCTTGTAAACTGGGTAAAATTCAGAGTTGGCATCATATCAAATAGGGGTTTAAAGTCTGCTGTGTGGGCTTGTTAAGTTAGGGTTCTTGTGGCTGAATACTGGTCATATCCTCAATGACTATGTTGTAATTATTACCTCCAAACACAAGGGGGCACTTGTGTGACTAATATGAAGGACTAAAACTGGATCGTTGAATCAAAGTGCAACAACATGAACCAGGATCAATCACTGTGTTGGGTCCAGCCCTCAGTCAGTTCAGTGATGGCGTCTCACTGCTGGACTGGCTGACCAAGTTCACTTCTATCTCTGTTTCTGTTGCAGATCTTACAAATGACAGTTTTGTTCTGAAACATGACCTCCCGCTCACCAGCAGTTGTTTAAAGAAAGGCTGTTGTTTCAGTGATTCTTTACTACAACAGAAAGAAAAAATGTGGGAAGGAATGAGGGAAAAGCCAAAAATTGAAATATGTCATAAATCTGTTTATATTTAAAAGACCACAGCACAAACGTGAAGCTTTAACCAGCAGATATCTGCAGAACCAGATCATTGTCTCATCGTCAGTTTTTCACAGAAAGAGACAACAACAATAACAACTAACAAACTCTTTAAACTGAAATGCGAATAATGGTGTAACTTCATGGTGATTTGGCTGTATATGGTGCTGCAGTCACCTCTAGAGCAAGTCTGTGGTAATATACGTTATATAAATTGTCTGTCCCGTTAGTGTTCTTGTTGCCATTACTATAAACACAAAGAAAACTTTTGCACAGACAAAAACAACAAACACAAGCTATCACAGTACAAAGACTTTACAACAAGATAATCATCGTTGAATGAGTAAAGGTATTGTATGAAGCAGAAACGGGTAAGTTGACGTTTTCGTTTTTCTTCCAGAGGTTGCACAGTATCATGCACTTTCGTGTAACCTCATGGTGTTGGTAATGAAGTCACAGACAAATTAGTTTGCCATTTCATTGTATGTTCTCTCATCCATTACGGACTATATTTGAACCAATCCCCAATGCATCATTAGCATCCTCTGAGTAGACAGATGGCACCGAGCACTAATCAGCCATTTACCTCCTGTGTTGTTCAAAAGAAGCATCGTTAAATTATCATACATGTTTACCTTTATGTATTTAAGAGTTAAAATGGTTTAAGAGGAATCTTGGTTTAAGATTTTGCGAGTAGACGAACATGTGAGTGTGAGTAAACATGTGACTGGTGCTCGTGTCCTACCACGCCTGCACCTTTTCATACTAGATGTGAGATCTTGGTAGAATGAAGTGTCTGTACTGTTTATAAAAGGCACAAACAGGAAATGTTTAAGTGTTAACTAAAGGCACAAGTGTAACTCCAAAGTTAGTTAGAAAGTTGTGTAAAAAAAAAAAAAAAAAAAAGTCAGCTACACACTTCAAGTCTAAAACCAAAATCACAAGTGTCTTGTCTGCAAGGACTTGCCCACATGGCAAACTGTGGCCTGGACTGTGCCCACACACTAACACGCCACAGTACATTACCATCGCCTGCCTTTCTCACCTGTTACCACCACCCTCCCAACCAGCCCTGATAGGATCACTGTGTCATACTCTGCTTTAATCAATCTTTGAATCTTCTCCTAGGCTTTTACCTTCTCTCCAGGCTGACATTCTGCTCTTAAGCCGTCATTTGGGAAATTGCAAGACTGGGGGAGTCTGCAGACAGTCTATAGTCCTCTTGCAGTCGGAGGAAAGGGTGGTTGAAAATACTTGTTTTTGATTTGCTGCAATTTGTGTAAAGAACAAAGGTTGTCTGATACCTCAAAAATACCCGACATCCAGTCAGGGATCAAAGGCATCAACGTTTGGGTTGGTTAATTGACACAAAATCAAGTTATATGATAAAACGAAATGGGTGCATACAAGTCAATTAAAGACTTGATAGAACTTAAAGGTAAAAATGGCAAATTTTAGCTGCTTGGGAACATATAACGAGGAGGTCTTTAAACTGGCCTCTTGTCCTCAAGGTACGCTCAAGAGACAAGATTAAGTAGGGGTTCAGAAGGACAAGTGCCAGATGAAGAGGGGTGGGTTTAACTGAGAGACTGAGAGAATGAAGGTTACCCACAACCCACTGAGAGAAATCGCTGTCAGCACCAGCCTTCAATGTGTGTCGTTTCTCTCTTCCTCCTCATCAGAATGGGCGATCGTGGAGGATTCAGTAAGTTTGGTGGTAAGTGACAAAAACACTTGAGCAAAAAGGTTTGAATTTGAGTCAAAGCTAAAAGGAGGGGAGAGCAGTGCACTCACAGCATGAAGCGGGTGATGCTGTGGTGATCTGAGTGTGTGCTTTTTGAAGTAATGTGAGTACGACTGTGTTGATGCTCCTGCACTGATTATAACAGAGGAACACATGCAGAGAAAAAAACAGGATTATGTGAAGCATGTTGTTGGAAAACGGAGGTCAAACTTTGATGTTCTTTCAACATTGCAGTATGCGACATGTGTTAGAGTATTATGCGTAATGGTTTCCAGGTAAGAGGCCTCAGTGTGTTAGCTGTTATCTGAGTGGACTCAGTGAGTTCAAATGTCCACCAGAGGGAGCTCAATGGTACATGAAGGCTGGACAGGTAGTTCCTCCACTGCTCCGTCTGGAATCTTTGGTGTTGGAAACTGACGGTGTTTGAATGTGACGGGTGGGTGTTCAGAGATTTTATCTGGTCTTCTGTGAGTCACAAAACTATCAGTGTCTGATCTGTTAGCTTGTCCAAACAACAGAAGGAATGAGGTGAGAAAGGTGTGGTGTGGTTCAGATCGAGCAAGCATCATGCAGCTCAATGGATGATCCCTCACTTACGAAAATAGCTGCAGTTTAGCTCCCAAACAGCAGGAGTATAAGAAAGAAAGTTTCGGTATTACTGTTCAGACATGAGTTGAATCGTAAAAACTGGTTTGATTACGTAACTGTTTTTAATCAAGTACCAGTAACTGGATACGGTACGCATTGTACTGTAAGAGGAAGGAAAGTTTGTGGTGTCTCAGAAATGTGTTTGTTCATGTGGAACAATAGACCAGCTGCTATTGAAGCCTGGTCACAAGCCTCAGTCTATTCTAACACATGCAAAGGTTGTTAACCACATCATTAGCAGATTGGAAGTTACCGAGTTGCAGAGTATGTTTATGACTGAAGGTTCACTCACAGGTTTGTTGTGGGAACACAGAGAGATACTTGTCATTTACATTGACCAGTTCCTTTTATTTATTTCTGTTTCCTTCAAATGTGTGATCCAGCAGAGGTGATGCAGGAGCCATCCTGTTCTCAGTACAATGTACGCTTTACCTCTACCTAGTACCTGTGCAATTTGCTGTATTAAGCATGTAATTCTATATAATTAATATGTATAATTATAAAGTAGTTCTACTCTACTTATTGTATTTGAACATGGTCCAGTGTTGGAAACAAAATCCATGTCGTTATAATTATAAACTGATTCTGATTCAAGGATTTAAAGGTTATATTTGTTACAGACACAAACAGTATGTGAGTGAATAAGAATTAGAATGAGAAAAGAACTATAAAGGATAGAAACAGAAACATATAAACTGTAATATGTGTCACTTAATTTGTGTGTCGCTGGTCCGACTCATTCATGCTCCACCGCTCTCTGTAGAGCTGCAGAGCAGATCCCAGAGCAGTCGGTGCTGCCGCCTCCAGCTAGGATGAGTTCCACTGTCAGACCCACACAGACTCTTATCACTTTAGATGAAATTAAATGATAACAGAAACATCACATGATAATGTGGGTTGTGAGAATAAAAACACTCTACAGCAACAGTTTTCTAATGGAACAACTGTGGTTTTCCTGCGAGAGAGTTTGATGTTGTTTTGTTGAAATGATGGGGAATGGTGCCATTTGAATGAAAAACAGGTACATATTTATAGATAGATAGGTTGTTGATAGAAAAAGTCACTACAATGATACAATTTCTACAAAGTGATATGGAAACATTTCAAATGTCTGGTTCATGTCAGGCGTGGTTGTTGCATGTGAAGTGGATTTGCCAACCACTCAGAGGACGTTCACCTGAGATGCTTGTCTGTGTCCGGGTGACGGTGTCATGGAGCAGAGATGAGTCAACAGACAACAGAGACGAGTCTCCTACCAGTCGAGGCCAGATTAGCCACTTCTTCAAAATCAAGAAGAATCAACAGTTTGATAACCACTGTGTTGCTGCAAAAAAAAAAATCCTCCTGTTGATGCAAGAGGTTTGGTTTTGGCTTCTGACGACAATGAAACATTTGTTTTAAAGGATGGATTTAATGCAGTGCCAGAAACTCTGGTAAATCAAGCTGCCAGTGAGACAGAATTCAATCCATCTTCCAAAGGTGATAGAATTGAACAAACCAATAATATCTGCTACATTAGAAGTTGGTTTTATGAATGGGTCAAGTGTCCGTTCTCAGAGTGACACACCGTGCTCTTATTTCCAACAATCCTCTGTTAAGCTATGTGGAAACCAAAGTAGACAAAGGAGTGGACGACATGGATCAACATGTCAGTCGAAGGTACACATACTCAATAAAGGGGCTGTGTGGGACTCATGTTGGTGTGAGAGGAAAAGCTGGTAGCCTTTCAAACAATCAATCAACTCCAACGTCTTGACTCGTGGACTGTTTGAAAGCTGGAGCTTCAGAGCCCGACCTGCGAGGCTCTGCATGAAGCGTCAGAGTCATTGTACGTGACCAAACCAGTGAAACGGTTTCCTGTGAGAAGTATGTTGCTTTTTCCAATGCACAGAATTACTGAAAGGCAGGATCTCAACAATGTGGGCAATCTTGTTCCGTACACGTGCTCACTTAAAGATAATGTCAGCTACTTATTATCCCCTGTCTACAAACGCTGTGATGAGAGAAGTATTGAAATAATGACACTGTTGAAAGACAGGATGGTAAACGGCACATTTTGTTTGTGATGAATATACAGGCCGTCGTGATAAGCTTTTTAGCTCACGTCTCCACACACAGAGCGACAGAAGCTCCACACTGCTACAGGGTTTTTGTTGGAAGGAGGAGGGAACAGAATTTACAGTGTCTGTTTATGTGTGGTTTATCAGTTGTTCTTTTCCACAACTAATTTCTGTTGTTTTCGCCCTCTCAAGGACCAAGAGACCCGGGACATGGAGGACCCAGCTTCAGTAAGTTCGTTGTATGTAGAACAGATCCTGTCCTCCTTCCCTGCCCACATTTCACCTTGTCCAAACTCTAAGTCCAGATAAGTTTTCAGTTTGTTTTTCTGCCTCCAATCAGCCAAAAAGATCAGTTAATGCTGCTTTAATACCAAGTTAATGACTAGAATCAGTTTGTGTTGCTTCTTTTCATTGGCTGTCATTGGGTGAGAAATGTGGTGGCACAGAGTCTCAGTCAAACATTGAAGGGAGTGATGTGTCCAGTGAGGCTCCGTGTTGCTTCCTAACCGTCTGCTGTTGTCCTCCGACAGTGCAGGACCAGGATAACTCTGACAATAACACCATCTTTGTGCAAGGCCTGGGAGACGACTACACTGTGGAATCAGTGGCCGACTTCTTCAAGCAGATCGGGATCATTAAGGTAGCTCTCCGGTGCTGTGTGTTCTGTGTGTGTCAGGAGCTTGTCGTGTCTCACAAAGCTGGAATCATGTGACCCAGTTCACAGTCTCCTCCTGTCCGTCCTCTCAGGTCAACAAGAAGACCGGCCTGCCCATGATCAACCTGTACACAGACAGAGAGACAGGGAAGCTGAAGGGGGAGGCCACGGTGTCCTTCGACGACCCCCCCTCGGCTAAGGCTGCCATCGACTGGTTTGATGGTGAGTTGTTTGTCTTCATGGAGCTTTGGTTCACTGTGGGTCTGTGGAACACACTGAGAGCGGTTTGATGCTGATCCTGCTCTTTAACTCACACAACATGTTCCAGTCATGTATCTCTTGTCTCCCTTGTCCTGGCCGCTGATTCCCATCTCTCCTTGACAGGTAAAGACTTCAATGGAAATCCTATCAAGGTGTCTTTCGCCACCCGCAGAGCTGACTTCGGAGGCCGGGGTGGAATGAGGGGGGGCCGAGGACGAGGAGGTGAGCCTGGAAACAGTCTGAACACAGGGTCCATCCTCTGAACTTTCACGTCTCAATCTGACATTAAAATGTTACATACAAAGGTTATTTTAGAGGCAGTTACAATAACTTCAACATCACTAATTTAACATGAACACGTTTGAGGCCGACTCCTCTGAAAGCATCAGCAGCCACATGTTGCACTGACAGAAGATCTGACCGGGCGGTTCTCTGCTCTGTGCAGGGCCCATGGGCCGCGGGGGGTTCGGAGGGGGGCGAGGTGGAGGTTTCCCAGGAGGCAATGGGGGCGGTGGAGGAGGCGGCGGAGGAGGAGGCCAACAGAGAGCTGGAGACTGGAAGTGTTCGAACCCGTGAGTCAGGATTCAGAGTTTTCACTGACAGGATGGAAACATGTTTCTGCACAGGTCGACAGAACAAAGTGATTTTCTTTATAAAGTATCCAGTGAATCAAATCTCACCTTTAGTAAACGTTGGAACCCTTGCACACACTGGATTGTGTTTCTAATTCATAATTACATTTTTCACATTTTTTGGAACTGATGTGCCAAAAATATAAAGATCATTTTCATTCTGTGGTTATTTTTATAAACCATCATGTGCATCTCTCTTCAGTAACTGTGGCAACCTGAACTTCTCCTGGCGTAACGAGTGCAACCAATGCAAGGCCCCGAAACCTGAGGATGCTGGTGGGATGCCCCCGATGGACCGAGGTTCGACTCGTGCAGCACTTACCACTCCACATGATCACAAACAGCCTGATGATCATGCTGTTCTCTTTAAGACCAGGTTTTTGGTTAAAGTCTTAGTTCACCAAAAACAAACCCATTTTCTCATTTGTTCACTTTCCTCTGGCTTTAATGATGCCGGTGGTTTAGTCGCCGTCATTGTAGTTTGTTCTTTCTTTTATTGCTCGTTGTGACTCATTCCCCTAATAACAGTTAGAGTAGAGAGCCATGTTACTGCTGTCAGTCAGTCATCAGCACTGTGCTGTTGAACCAGCAGCTTTAATCCCGCAGCATCAGGCTGTGGCAGTGACACGTTCTGCCAGAAGCTTCTGAATGATCCTGAACCTGCTTGTTGCTGTCAGGAGGTTATGGAGGAGATCGCAGAGGGGGGTTCGAGCGAGGCGGCTTCAGGGGCAGAGGCGGCGACCGCGGGGGCTTCAGAGGAGGCCGAGGAGGCGAGCGGGGGGGGTACGGCCCAGGCAAGATGGACGCAAGGTCAGACACACTCAAACAGCTCTCTCACTAACACGGCTCTAAGTCTGAAAGCTGCAGGGCAACATTTGGTTCCAACCAGCATCACAGGTGCATGACACAGTGTTTACACATACACACATGGAAAACAAAGACATGCACACGGCAGCAAATACTTCATGACACTGGTGTTGCCGTGTCGACTGGTGTCATCATCAAAACAGACTGTTTATAGAGAACATTTGCATGATATTTTTTTGAGATTTGAATGCCAGGATGTGTCCCGTGTTTGTTCTGTGCATCAGCCGATCGTTTGTGTGAAACCTGCTGTTCAAACACTCACACACACAGACACAGACACACACACACACACACACACACTCACACACACACACACACACACACTCACACACACACACACACACACACACACACTCACACACACACACACACCTACACCTGTTCATCCGGTGGACGTTCACTGGTTGGATGCTGATGATGTAATATTTGTGTTTTTCTTCCAGGGGCGACCGCAGACAGGAGCGGCGGGGCCGTCCATACTGAGCGGAGGACAGACTCTCCCCCCTCCCACCTCAGTACAAAGAGCGGTGTGTGTCCCCTCACCCATACTGGCCCCGCCCACCAGTTTCACCTTTTATATAACTCGATTAACTTTGATCCTCTTTCTTCAGTGTGTAGAAAAATGTGATTGTCCCTGCTCTGTGTGTTTGCTCATGTCACCCCCCCCCCCCCGCCCCGTGAGGCCTCATTCACTAAAACAGTCTTCCATGTAAAGAAAGCTTGACTCAGCAGCAGCTTCACAGCTCCAGAACACAGGCGGTCAGAAACAGATCCAGCAGCGTCTCAGCCCAACGACTGACTTGTTGTTGGTGTGAATTCATCACCATAGTTTTCTCATGAACTGCTGAACTTGCATGACTGAAACAAATCTGGCTCACATTTTAAAATGATCTTCATCTGAGTATTTTGTTGCATTGCCACATGCAAATGCATCAGTTTGGCGTGCGTGCGGCCTGCGGCGCAGCGACGAGCCGTCTCTCTCTGTGTGTGGAAGTGAACAGAGAACAGGCTGCAGAGCTCCAGCTGACGACAGATCAACTGACACTTTGTTTTTGTTTGTCACTTTGTGCTCACACCGAGCTGGGCTTTTGAAAACCTGTCTGATGGCTCATGCTCCTGTCACTGCGGCTGTTTCCTGCGTGTGTGGCTACTGTCGGCACTTAATGAGCGAAATAAGACCTCGGCTATGTGAAGAATCCTTTTCAGGGGAGTCCCAACATTTTTTAAGATTTCAAAAATATTGATGTGAAAATATTCTTTCTCTTTAATCAAACTAGAGCAGAGTTTCAGCAGGTTGTGTCCGATCACAAACAGCTCAACACTCACACATGGCCCGGCCAGTCGCTCATGTCCTGGATCAAGGCAGGTTCCCCAACAATGTTCCATCTGATCCTTTGGTTGAAATCATTCGGCAGCTTCAGCATCTCAGCCTCAGGGTCGAGGGGAACATCCTCCGTCCGGCTGAGAGACACTTAATCTGATCAATCAATCTCCTGATTATTCAATCTATTAATCCATAAAACATCAGAAGAATCATCAGGTCATCAAATGTCTGACCAACACTTCAAAACCTGAACATGTTAAACTTTAATTTAAAACAAGGGAAATCTGCAAATTCTCATATTTCAATACTCAGACTTGAACCATTAACGTTTTCTGGCATTTTTGATTGAAAAATAAATGATTGATCAATTCTTCAGATAGCTAATGATTCATTTTCTGTTGATCAATGAATTAACTAGTTGTTCAAGCTCACCCCTCACCCCCCCACACTGTGAAATTCTTTTTCCTCTTTGTTCACTCTCTGGTTGGAAATGACACGACATGAAATGATCCTGAGATTGTATCTGACGATGTTTTGTAAATGAGGCTTCGTGGTTGTGCAGATGTTTTTGTTGAGTCAGAACTTTTATTCATCTATTTATTGTTCATGAGTTGTTTTTGTATTGTGAATGTGTTAGTTTTCAAATGAAAGTGTTGATAAAACCAGACAATGCGTCTTTGCTTCTTCCAGCTCGTTGATAATCGAACGGACTCGTTGGTCATTAAGAGCTCGGCTCAGTTTGATCCCTTCATATTTCAGCTCCTGTCAAACCTTCGAACATCAGTGTGTGTGAAGGCTGTTTGATAACTGGATGAATTAATGGGTCAAGTTTGAGTCCTCAGTTCTTCCTGAAGGGCTCGTCGAGCGAGTTATCGACGGCGTTGGCAGCGGCACAGTTTCATTCCGGCCCCTGTTTGTCTTCTGATAAACCTGTTTGTTGTGTGCCACTCCTCTTCACACTTGGCACACTTCACTCCTGCTTTGCTGCGGTGACCGTTGCACACAGTGCGGAGAATGAAACCAAAGAACTGTGTCTTTCTGTCCTGACGGAGGACATGTCTCATTAAAGGCTTCATTCATTTGGACAGTGAGGAGTTCATGTCCTCCACTGTTTTCTGTCCCAGTGAGCTGATCTTAAAACCTGTCTCATCTCCAGTAGTGTAGGAAGACGTGCCTGATGGGTCTGTTCCAGGGTTGTCTCTCAGTTCTCTGGAGCAGCTGAAGCTCTCACACTGATTCATGAGGAAATGAATTCCACTGATGAGCTCTGACAGGACCAACCTGTCGACTGAACCCAGTTCGCAGCAGGTGACGACCTCATGAAGCCGACGAAGCTTCAGGACAAACAGAGGCTCTTTGGAACAACAGAATATTTTATAAAACATATAAGTGAAGCTAAACTATAAAACATGTGCTGGTTTGTTGAACACTTTTCTCTTTACTTTGTGGTTCCATATGTGTTGTTCCAGTGTCCTCAGTGCTCCTGTGCCATGTAGAGAACAGTCTGTGGATCATTCCATATAACAGCAGTCAGTGACTGGAGCCAGCTGCTGTTATCATGGAGCCGATCCTAACCTACTTCTAACCTACTTCAGCCCACCTCTAATTAACTGGGTTATCAGTCGCTGGATAAGATTAGATTTCCCTTTCTTAGTCAACAACAGGCACATTTCCTGGACGTGGAGTCCCTGAACGCAGCACCCTGAGGTCGAGGAGAGGAGGGCTCAGGTGGAACTGCTCAGGTCACACTACCACCTCCGATTGAAGAAGCAGAAGCATCGACTGACAGTCCAACAGTCAGTCGACTGTAAATGAGCGACACAAACATCCATTATCTTAATCACTGAATTGATTAATCAGATGAACTGTTTAAGATCTTCGGGCTTTGAATTGTTGATCAAGTAAAAGAAGCAGTTTGAAAACGTCACTTCAGGCTTTGAAAGACATTTTAAAGACTGAACCGTTTATGAGGACAGTAATTGCTGGTTGGAACCTTAATTGAGGCGTAAATACTTTTAAACCATCTGAGAAATGTTGAGCTGGTTTCAGAGTTCCCAGCGGCTCAGTGTGGACTCACACCTGTGTGTTGATGGGTGGAAACACTCACTCACCTGTGTGTGCGTCTCTTCACCTGGTCGGAATAGTTTCTCTATCATCGACCATCTCACTGGTTTATCCGGCTCTGGACTTCTTTGTCTTGTTGCCTTGAGGTCATTTCCTGTTGCCGTGGTTTCCAACATGACTGTGCACTTCTGTCAAGCTGCACAGATTCTTCCTGCTCGTAGTGACATCATGTCATGGACGAACCCTTCGGAAGTCTCCTCGACCAGTTCAGCGCCTGTATCTGAATTCACACCTGAGGGAGGGCTCAGGTGTGAAGCCCTTTGGTTTGACAGGTCACATCATCAGGTAAATGTAGGTCACCTGTGTGCGTGAGCGGAGAATAAAGGCTCCACATGTGGAGCAGGTGGTGAGTCAGTGAAGACAAAGGAGCCTGATGTGATGTTCTTCCATCTCTCTCTGTCATTTCCATGATCATTCACCTGTTAATTGCAACAGAGAAAATCCACTTTGATTCAATGTTGTGAAACAGTAAAATATGAAACTCTGGAGTTTGAAACAAGCGTTGGAGCCACAGAGCCGGCAGCATAGCTTCAGCCTGAGCAGGCGACACGCCCCCCCCCCGGCCTCTGTCCGGCTGTCACAGCAGGTCGATGGAGTTCAAAGGCGACTCGTCTCTCGGCCGCTCTGCGTCGCCGCGGACAACGAAGCTGTGGCCGAAGGTTCCTTCATGAATCACATGGAAGAAACAGACGTCGTTTCTTTGTGTCAGAAATGAGTTTGACCTCATATTCAATGTGTTTGACTTTATCAGTGTTTGGTCTCGTTCATCACGTCCGACTCACCGATAAACTCCAAATCGCTCCTTTATCAGCCAATTAAAACACACTCAGTCCATCTGTGGACGGCGAAGCACACGAGTATCGCCCTCCAGTACAGACTTGTTGACTTCACTACATTTATTTTACAACTTGCTAATTTTATATATAAAAAACATTCGATCAACAAATCAAATATCTGTATATGTTAGTGTTTTATAAATGACACTGCCGACATCTTCACAGCAGTAAATTTCACTTTGATCAACAACAGGAACAGTGATCCAACAATATCATCTAATATCTGACATGTGTATTTTGTGATACACATAATGAGTACTTGTACTTCAAGCTACTCTATAGCTTGAAGGAGGAGCTTCTCTGTGATTCAGCTTGAAGTTATTTCTAAAAAAAGCAACTGTGAGTTGTGAAAGATGAGCGAAAAATGTGAGTGACAGGAAGTGGGACGTCTCAAACCGTCAGATTCAGATTCCTCGTGTGCAGAGACGCAGGAATGTGGCCAGGTGAGGTCTCAGGTGCGTCCGTCCTCTTCCTGTCCTCAGACGGTCCGGGGGCTCGGCGGCTCCAATCAAACACCCTGCTCTGTTTATCTCATCAGGCTGGAACAAACGTGTCACGACTCGAGGTTTGGGTTGTTTCCTGAAACAGAGGCACTGACGCAGTAACGTCTGTGAATCATCACGTTATTGATCCTGACGCTGACTGTCCTGATGATGGTTTGACAAGCTGAGGGGTCGGGCCCCTCCAAGGCTCACCGGGTAAACCTGGGGGCCGTCACAAGGAGGAAGAGGTTCTGACACAAACCTGTTTGGATGTTTGACTCCTGCCTAATTTATTGTGTCTATTCTTAGATTTTTTATTTTTTCTACTTTTTATATTCTACTTTATATTTTGTATTCTAAACAGTGCAATATAGGAGAAACGATGGAGATGTCAATTTCCCGGAGGGAACCTCCCAAAGGGATTAATAAAGTACTCTGTCTGTCTGTCTGTCTGTCGCTGAGCAGAGGTTCCACCTGACAGACAGACAGACAGACAGACAGACAGACAGAGTGATAAAGTACTCTGTCTGTCCGTCTGTCTGTCTGTGACCTGGCCGACCTGTTCTCTCAGAACCAACCGTCTCAGCATGGTGTGAAGCAGTGAACCATAAACCAACAGAACGAGAGAATTTTCTGATCCTTTAAAAAATAGAATCAGTTGAAAACAATACAAAGACAATAGATTTAATGTAAATGTTCCTGCAGGTGTCAAACGTTTCCCTGAGTGTAGCAGGACTGAAGTAGAACTGTCAGGTGACATGAAAAGGAAATACTCGAGTAGTGTACAAGTACTTCAGCTGGATTGAGTAAATAGACTCAGTGTTGAGAAATGTTTGATGTGAGCTGAGCCAGGTTATCTGCGGTGAGGCGCGGGGCGTGTCTGTGGACAGGTAGCAGTGTTTGTCAGAGAGGTAGAGAGAGAGAGAGAGAGAGAGAGAGGAGGGAGGAGAGAAGAAGGTTATTTATGCCGGTGCAGAACTGAGAACATGGACTAACAGTGATGGCTCTCTGCAAAGCGCTGTGTGTGGCGGCTCTGCTCACCCTGCTGACTCCAGGTAAGGACACACCTGTCCACAGCTGGACCGACTGCTGTGTGAGCTCATCACACACATCCTGCATTCGAAATTCAATCATGCTCAAATCTGAGAGAGAAGAAAAGGAAAGTAGGAAATTACAGATTTTCTCCTGTTGAACTCTTGATTTGCATCTAAGAACTATTTTGGTAGAACGTAGTAGTAGCAGTAGTAGTAGTACTAGTAGACAGGCAGTAATAGTAGTATTAGCAGTAGTAGTAGAAGTACTAGTAGACAGGGAGTAATAGTAGTATTAGCAGTAGTACTAGTAGACAGGCAGTAATAATAGTATTAGCAGTAGTAGTAGTAGTACTAGTAGACAGGGAGTAATAGTATTAGCAGTAGTACTAGTAGACAGGCAGTAATAGTAGTATTAGCAGTAGTAGTAGTAGTACTAGTAGACAGGCAGTAATAGTAGTATTAGCAGTAGTAGTAGTAGACAGGCAGTAATAGTAGTATTAGCAGTAGTAGTAGTAGTACTAGTAGACAGGGAGTAATAGTAGTA